>CANYLF012745754.1:0-10763 GCA_948193215.1 Bocquillonia castaneifolia
GAAGCTCTTTTTGCTCTGAAAAAAGTTCCTGGAGCGCTAATAATAGACAGATTGTATTTGGATGCACTTGAGATAAAGGAATACAGAAATCTTGGCAAAAAGATGAGATGA
The DNA here is from genome assembly GCA_948193215.1 of Bocquillonia castaneifolia. NCBI lineage: Eukaryota > Viridiplantae > Streptophyta > Magnoliopsida > Malpighiales > Euphorbiaceae > Bocquillonia > Bocquillonia castaneifolia. The sequence continues at coordinate 112 of CANYLF012745754.1, forward strand.
TGTAAGGAAGGGGCAACCGCAAACCAGACTGAAGCTGCTCATAATAAAAACAATCTTTGTTGGCCAAGAACTCACCAGAGCAGAAATGTTACACTTGGGACAAGACAAAACAAAACCGTCAAGAATGTGGAAAACACAACGCTAGCTTTCCAAGTTGGTAGGAGTAGTGAGGCACTCCCAAGTATTCATTTTAAGACAGAGAGTATTCTAGTTGGGAGGATCGATATGAGCAGGACGCACAGGCTTTGTCGTACGCTTGATACGGGCCATAAAACAATGCACAAGGCTGTTAAAATGAACCGGTTAAACGAATTTCTCCGCCACAAACAAAAACCAAATCTTAAGGCAAATATCAAAGGTAGAAAAATGCAAACTCCCTCTTGAGTATTTAAGCATGTCGATAGGACCAAAATAGCCCTGCCCAAGCCTACCCCGCACTTCTAATCAACACCATTCTCATCTTTTCATGCCAATTTTAAACACTTGTTCACTCCCGCCTGCATTTATCACCATACCTAAAGACATAAATGTCTACCTGAATCATTTTCTCATGGGGGGGGGGGGGGACTAGTGATAGAGTAGGTCCAAGAGCCCAACAAAACCCAAAAGCAAACCACACTAAACACTCCCACAGCTTTGCTAAGACACTTGGTAGGTCCCCAAAGTGACACGTCATACACAAGAACACTATAAGTACCCAAAGATTCTACAGGTAAAGGATTCCAACTGCTCATTAATTACTACATTAAATACCTTTAACTGACTTGAGTGTCGGAGTGAGACTGTGGACAAAGCGCCCGGGACGCATCTTACTGTTGCCCGTTGGTTGGTGTCCAATAGCAATGGTGACTTAGTCATTAAAAGGATTTTTAGATTTTATGAAAATCGTGGAGTCGCCACCCGAATTGCATCGGGATCACCTAATGATTAACAAACAGGTAGATTCCTTTTTGGGAAAATCCCATTCGTCATCACACCAGATGATTTCTGGCTTCGGAATGAGTCATCCATACTTGGGCCAATTTCCCATTTAATTAAGTAATAAGGTCATTATTTCCTATCAGAGACAAACAATATAAAGCGATAAATCACCTAGAAGGTAGGGGTGCAATGAATGGGCACGCCTAATATTGTTACTAATCAGATTTTAGTTATGCATTAAGTCCACTATGATTAATCCTACTTGATTAATTGCGATTGGTTGGATTTTGGTGGGTTCCTACTTATTTTAGTAGTAATTAGCTGGGTGGATTATTTCCTTATTTATTTATAGACAGAAAATTCACAATTAATTTCTAAATTATTTTTATATTTTTTGGAGTTAACATTTGCTCATTAATTCATTTATTATTTACCCAAAATATTGAAATGACAATAATTTACATACACCCTTAAAGAAAGGAAAGGTGAAATAAGTTTCTACCATTTTATTGTACTTATTACTGAGTTTTATTTATTATAAATGTCTGATTAATTATTTAGCAAGTAATTCTAGATGATTGCATAAATGTAAATAGGGTTCGAAATGGTACCGGTCAATAGACTAATCCCGGAGAGGATTAATCTATCGACCTTGTAGCTTCAACCGGTCGATCCACCATGGTTGTTCGAGCCAATTCTTGACCTGTTTATTACACACCTTTTGAATATAATACATGGAAATGATATTCATAAATCTATGGAGTCTATAGATGTCCTATATCTTAAGCATCTTAACCTAGTATGAATTGCATCATAAAGTGTTCCGAAAAGCTATCTCAAATGTAGAACTGAAATGTCAAGGGCATTTTGGGCATGAATATGGAAGAATTAGACAAATCTTAAAACATATAAATTAAAGTAGACATCCTGAACTTCAGTTTAGGCTCAAGAATTTCTCAATTTGGAGTTCGGACGGCCAAGATATTCCCTTCGTAAGTTGGACCAAGATCCTAATCCCTCTTTTGAACTATGTAGCTCGTAAACATCCGGCCAGACCTTTGAACATCCGGCTGGATGATCATTATAATTTAAGCAAGCAGGTTGGGACATCCGTGGAGGACTGAACATCCGATCGGACCTTCATGAACATCCGACCGGATGATTAAACGTCCAGCCGAACCTGCATTTCGTCTTCTCCAAGCTGTTTTCCCTGTATTATTACATTTCCTTGCAGATTTACAGTATATTAATTAATGACAATGTACATAGACTCTTAAGGATCTACTTTGGAGGGTCAAAACCAATTATAACAACAATTAAAAATCTAAGAAAAAAAAGATGTTGTGAAATTTTGAACGGGGTTGCAGGGGGTCCAAACTTGAATATAAACGATTCTACATCCTCCTGACTTCACCCAGAACTCAAATATGTAGTTAGAATATAAAATAAAATTAGTAAGAGAAAGATATAAAAATTACAGAATATAACAAAAAGAAAGTAAATATGGAAATGAGCTTAGTCTGAATGCATGTATGTACCGTGGATGGTTGGTTGCCCTCAAAATGGAGGTATGCTACCTCTGTTCGGGTAAAAATGAGCTCTTTGATTGAAGAAAGTTTCCTCATCCGAAAACTTTACGAAAACGAGTTCCCTAGAAAATAATCCGTCTCTGTGTTTTATTTTATTTTTTTTGTAATGGCCTCCTCCCCTGCTATCCTCTTTTAGTGTTAATAATTTTGATTTTATATCCGTTGATATTAGGGTTATTCTCTCTGACAAAGAGAATTACTTTAATTTGACAGATCGAATATCTTTTTAAACATGGCGGGGATGAAGAAATTATTATATGTTATCCCTCGGGTTTTGCAGACGCTCCCGTAAATCATTGTGTTTGACAGTAATGAACATCCGGCCGGACCATTGATCATTCGGCCAGATGTTCATTCCTGGGCCTAATGGGCTTTTGAGTTAAAATGACTTTCTGGTTTGTTTGGGTCGTATCTTAAGGTTCGAACAAATATCTAAACACTTGTTCGGACCTTAAATTAGGCCAAAAACACATTTTGAAAATATGTAACATTTTTTGAAATAATTTTTTTTTTATTTTTCTTCAGCTCATTTCTACGAGAAATTGGGTAATAAAGTGGTCTAAACTAGAACGTATTCATCACTGGGCTCCTGTGCCGCTTCCACGTACCTGTGTCCAAAAATCCATTGTCTACAGAGACCCGAGACACTTGTCCCGTCCGACCATTCTCTCTTTGTGCAGGATTGACTCAAGAGGATCGACACAACAACAGCCCCTTTAGGCCGACACAAACTACTATCCTGACCGACAAGAAGACAAGCACAACCATTAGCCCAGCCGCCTCGAACTTACTAACCTAGACCACAATCAAGATCCAACCCAGCACAGTTCCGTCGGCTCTATCAATTTTGTTTGATTCAATTCTAATGAAAAAAAATCATTTTATCTACAAAATAAATTGAACTTAAAATTCATTTGTAAATAATTTATTGTGTTTGAAATGTAAAATTATTAATATAGAATTCAATAGTATTTTTTTTTCATTTCATGAAATTAACTGTAATTATATTAAACTCTATTTAAAATTTAAAACAAAATTTAATTTAAATCGAAGTTAAAAACAAATGAATTTCACAATATTTTAAAAAAATGCATTTATACCAAACGGAATCTAATTTCTCTACGAGTAAAATGAGTTCATAAGCTAATTTTAATAAATAACCACTATCTGCAAACTTTAATTAAGTGCCGGTTCATAATTTCATGAATATTCTAGAATAAGTTATTAAAAAAGTTATTACACACCTATATATCTAAATAAAATAACTTTCTAATACATTTAACTCAAATCCAAATTAATTTCACCAAAAGTTAAAACAAAATGAAACATAGTATACAATATGATGTAAGCTTTTATTTAGTTTTTGTTTACCTCAATTCTCATTGTAAATGAATTTCAAGTAAAGATTTGTAAATGAATTTCAAGTAAAGACCATGTAAAATTTATTTATAAATAAACTCTTGTGTCGGGTATTATAAACTAAAAATATGAATCTAAGGATATTTTTTTATCATAATAAAAGATTTATATCTGATTATTTAATGTTTATTTATAAGTTATATTAAATTTGGAGTGATTTATCTAATTATAACCAATTTTATGAACTTTAAAACTTAAAATGCTTGAAGAATTTTGATTTAAATTAAACATAAAAAAATTGAAATCACAAATAAATTATATAAATTTGTGGACGCACTCTTGATAATTTGAAGAGAGACAAAGGAAAAAAGAAAGACTGTTATTTTAAAAAGCAAAAACGCACCGTTTTGAGCTTTGTAAAACAATGGCACTGTTTAAAAGAGACTATTAGCAGTATATATTTCCCAAAAGCAAAAACCTCACTAAACCCTGAAAGAGAGAAAGATGTTTCAAAGCAGAGTGATATCATCCATTTTAAAGAGAAACAAAGGATCTCTTAATGCTATAATTTCTAATCTCAAAGGAAAAACATTACCCTTGAAAGATGTTAGGGAACAATCATCAAATGGGTCATTCTTCAATGGATTTAGATCCTTACTAGAGGTAATATGCCTTTTGGGTTTTCATGTATACATGTTTTTAGCTACTAAAATGTGTGCCTTGTCACTTTCTGTAGAATTTTCAGTGATAAATGTTCTTATTCTTATCTTTGTATATCGTGTTTGTGTTCACTTTGATTGGGTCATTTTACATTCAGGTTTTTGTTTCAATCTTTATGTTAAATGAGAAAGATTGGATCTTTAGCTGAATTTATTCATAAATGTGTTTTTGGTTGTCTGTTATTTGGTTGGATTTTATTTTTGAAGTTTATGGTGTGAATTTTGAGATGTAATGAGCTGAGCAAACTAAAGTCTTTGCTTGTGCTACTTAGACTAGAGAGTTTATTTTTAATTTTCTTAATTGAAAATTTTGGAACTTTGATAACCTGATTCTTTTGGACAGTATCAAGGTGCAATCTTTACATGTTGGGTTTTCTCTCTAAATTTTGTCGTGGGATTATATATTTCTATTACAACTTTATAACTATGAGTATATTGTCGTGTAAATGAATGTGAATGGAGTTCATGGATGAGATAATGTGAATTTTTATCCGATTGCTCCTATTTCATTGTTATTGGATCGTAGAATGGACGTTCAAGGATGAGGAAATTTAAATTTTGAAATGAGAGAATAGCTCCTGCAGCAAATGATATTTTTCAGATTTGGCCTTATACTGGGTGAAAAGTATGTCATTTACATGTCTGAATGTGGAAAAAGAAAAATTATATGAAAGTTACTATTGTGCAATTTAATTTAATATCTTAGCATTTTAAAATTTCAGTTTCTGAACTTTATTTCACGACTGTGATTTTGTAATGTTTTAGGGTCATCACATCCAGTCTATGAGGAATATGTCCACTGCAGCTTCTGTTGGCTTGAAAGGAAAGCAGGGATTAAAGCTACTTGTAATAGGAGGACCTCGTGCTCAAAAAATGGTTGGGATATGGCTATTTGGTTCTGCTGCTTGGGTTTTTAGCATGGTTGTGCTCGGTGGTGTCACACGACTAACTCGATCTGGCCTTTCAATGACTGACTGGAAATTTACTGGTCGCCTCCCTCCCTTTACGGATGAAGAATGGTCTAATGAGTTTGAAAAATATAAGCAGTCACCTGAGTATAAGCGGTAATTATTCTATTAAATCTATTTTCACAATCAAGAGGTACTCTCTGCTTTTATAGTAGCTACAGCATTTGAAAAGAATGGAAGTGCTTGCTTTCCTCCATGTAATATGTGGTGGGGATACAAGTTTTGTATCTTGATAAGTATTTCTTGATTAGGCATTTTCACTTTTAGAGTCTAGCAACTCAGTAGGATGAAATTTCTTATATACCAAGGGCAGTTTCTATTGGCGACTAAATCTTTGGAACTTTGAAGTACCATTTGCCCTTGAAGTGCCTAAAAAAAATGCCATCTTCTATTTCAAAGCTCCATAGTTTGCATTTATAGTTTCTTAGTTGCTTAAAGTTAACACTAGCAATGATTTGTGTGTTATTTAGATCATTGACAAAATTATTTCACAAGTGAGTTGTTTTTAACCGGTTGCAGTGTGTGTGTTATTTAGATCATTGACAAAATTATTTCACAAGTGAGTTGTTTTTAACCGATTGCAGTGTGAACAAAGGAATGAGTGTTGAAGATTTCAAATTTATATATTGGATGGAATATGCACATCGTATGTGGGGAAGGGGACTGGGTATCATGTTCGCACTGCCATTTTCGTATTTTCTACGTAAAGGATATATAACCTTGAGACTTGGGCTAAGACTGTCCGGTCTTTTTGCCCTTGGTGCTGGGCAGGGTTTCATGGGCTGGTGGATGGTCAAAAGTGGTTTAGAGGTAAGAAGCACTGAACTTCTTGCACTCCTGAAATTGGTCCTAGCATGCAATTTATGAATGATAATTAGGTTCATGAGAGCTTTTATTTATTTATTTATTTATTTTTTAGGAGCCTGAATCTGAATATGTTCAGCCAAGAGTGAGTCCATACCGTCTTGCAGCTCATCTTACTTCAGCCTTTGCTATCTACAGTGGCCTATTTTGGACTGCTCTCTCTGTAGTAATGCCTGAACCACCAGCAGAATCGCTCGCTTGGGTTCGTGGGGCTGCTACTGTGAAGAGACTTGCTCTTCCTGTAAGCTTCATTGTAGGCATTACTGCTGTCTCAGGTGCATTTGTTGCTGGAAATGATGCTGTATGTATCTGTTTCACTTCTCTTTTACATGATTAGGATCTTCTTGTATGAATTAGAAAACATATTGGTGTATTATGATTGTCTGGTGCTTTGCAGGGTCATGCCTATAACACGTTCCCTAAGATGGGTGATACATGGATTCCTGATGCTATATTTGAAATGAAGCCTCTAATCCGAAACTTCTTTGAGAATACATCAATGGTGCAGGTAATCCTCAATGCAGACGTATGCCATCATAGGCAAGTGATTCTTCTGATGATTGCAAAAAAAAATGTTTGTTAAATTTGGATTGCAACAGCCAAAACAGGAATGTGATCAAAGAAACATGACTCAGAGCGAAGAAGAAAAAATAAATAATAAAGGATAGGCTTACAGATATTTCTTTCGATGAACAGAAAAACTTGTGTTTATAAATTTATTTCCTTCTAAAAATTTTTCATTCCAAGCGATGCACTTTCCACTAGTGGTCTAGAACCATATGGTAAGCCATCAACTCGTTCTGGTTCTGGTGCTATTCTTGCTGTAAATAGTGCAATTACTTGTGAAGAAATCAATTAAACACCAGCGTTGATGATTATGTACATAGGGTTTTAAATATCACTAAATACTTTAATTTAAAGGGCACTTGCAGATGGGGGAATAACTACATTTCTATTTCTTATGAATTAGATTTAAAATGTTCTTTTTTTCTCTAGTGACAACCATGTAAAACAAGCTAATATCCAGTTACTATTCATCAATCTTGCTCAATGTTGTAGCTTGATCACCGTATTCTTGCAACTACAAGCTTAATTTCTATTGGAGCATTGTGGTGGTTTACAAGAAAGTTGGACATACATCCAGCAGTGCGAACATTGATTGGGAGCACCCTTGGCATGGCTTCACTTCAGGTGTTTGTCACAGAGTCTATTTTTCAATTTATGCTTTTTTTTTTGTATCCTGCTTTCACAGTTGTGACATATTCTACTGTTGTTCTTATAGGTCACGTTAGGTGTATCAACGCTTGTATCATATGTACCTGTATCACTTGGCACTGCACACCAGGCTGGAGCCTTAACACTTCTAACATTAATGCTTCTGCTAAACCATACAGTGCGAAAACCATCTGCATCCCTTCTTAAATCACTTCCTCAAGTTGTGAAGACACTGTAATTAATCAGTTGTCACCTAAAGTCATTCATTGTATTCTCTTGTTATAATTTAATCTGCAATTTTCAAGTTCAGGTCCATTATCCTAAACAAAAGGGAGAACATCAAAAACTTCATCGCATAAAGTGATCGAGTAGCTAATGCATTCACCAAGTTGGAATTTCATCCACCCTTCATATTCTTATTGAATTAAGGATGCAGTTTACGTGAAGGTGTTCCTCCAATTTGGGTGATATGATATATATTCTACAATTGGTATGTTATTAATCTCAATGCCAAAGAAATGCTCATTTACCGCTCTTGGAATTGACCTGTTAGGCAATTGGTTGGAGCATTCATACTTGGAATATGAAATAAAAATTGTGGACATGCCATTACAGAATCCTTGTATAGTCGCATTTTGTTCACTGGCTAATTAGAAGTGAGTTGTAATCAATTTGCAATTTGAAGTTTATCCGTAATATTACTTGCTATTTACAGAAATTATTTGCTTATTATCTGCTGTACAATGTGCAGGCTGCCAACATGTATACTTTGAGTTCTATAAAGTTTCTATGATTATGCATCATTCATAGTTATTCTATAAGCAAATTTTGCAGCAAATAATCTGTTATGACCCTTGATATTCATTTCTTGACCGTCTTTGGTTTGATAGAAAAAAGGAGAGGAAAGTAGATTAAAAACAGAAATTAGAAAAAGATAGAACTGAATTATTTCATCATTCATAATCTGCTGTCTGCTACATTCCGTTCTTAATATTCCCATCCTTAAATACTACCAATACTACATAACAGTCATCACTTACAGGTACATGGCATTATAATCATATCTAAAGCTTTTACAAGCATTTATTGTACCAAAAACATTAGCTGCCATAATACATAGAAAATAATAGACAAAACAAGTAGTCTTATTTTGGATTGTGAATGAGTAGAAGGAGCACATTTCATGGCATGAAATGCCTGATATGATCAGAACTAAGATGCTTTTATGCTTCATTCTTGGAGGTTTACACTTAAGGGCCTCCCATCACTTCATCAGGATCGGCAGGCATTTTCAGCCTCTTCGAAGGCAATCCATCGATCATATTGCACCTTCCCTTGTGAGGTTCCAAACTAGTGCCACAACAAACATCTTCAGGTCTTCTCTTATTCTTCTCGATGCCATTGTTACTGGGAAGTATTCCCATGCTCTCCAATGGTTTGCTGCAGAGAACTAACTCATCAGCGTCTTGACTATACATCTTACGGATTCCACAATGCTTCAAGCTCAACTGATCAGAGTAAAATGTCAGCTTAAGACAATCACTTTCTTCCCACTTATCTAGACAGGTTAAAGAGCTGCGTGGTATGTAATTGACCCAAAGTTGATTTGATGTAACATCCAACTCTTTCGATATTTCTACAGAAGAGCGACCCAGAAACAAATCCTCGTCAGGACCAATTCGTGCGTGCAAATCACAGAAGATTGTAGAAATATCCTCAACAGGCTCATGGAATCCAAAAACAATACAGAAAGTGAACCCCATCCACTTGTTAGTCCACCAATATGGAGGCAGCTGCATTTCTAGTGAAGACCCTGGAGACTGATAGTTGAACCATCCTGGCATTTCACTTCCAGCTAAACAAACAGAAACCTGAGTGCTTGGATTGAAGAAACCCTGCAAAAAGTTTATTAATCAATGACAATCTTGCAACTAGTGGAATGTTTTAACTGCAAAAAACTTATTAGAAAAGAACTAAAATGTTCAGAGTGATACCAGAGAGCTATGCCTGTGTCTTAGCAGGTAATGTAGATAACCTGACAGTCTTGCTACCAGTGGAATGTTTTCACTTTGAACCTCAACCGATTTCAGAATGTTTATAAAAGTCAGTGTGGAAAGTTTTGAAGATTGTGTTCCAAATGGATTTGGAATAGTTCCTTTTGCAGAGAAACCTTCCACACTTATTTTCAGAATACTTAATGAAAGATCTGGCAATAGCTGAAGCCTCTTGCAACCCTCAACGTAGACGTTAAAAAGTTCAAACTGTCTGCTGTTACTTTTAGGTAAGAGAGTTTCTAAGGCACTGCAACCTTCCATACTAAGAAACAGAATACTTGACGGGAGATTTGGAAATGTCTGAAGCTTCTTGCAATGAGCAAACTGAAAGTCTTCGAGTTTCGCAAGCCGGTTAATGCTTGAAGGAATGCTAACAAAATCGTTACCACTGAGGTTAAATGTTTTCAACAAAGGGAAGCAGCTCAGATCACTAGGAAGTGATTCCTCCGATAGATTACAGTAACTTAGGTTCAATGACCTCAAAGAACGCAGCGATAACAAGGAAGGCAATGCCAAAGCCATTGGATTTGGTTTTGGATTTGGATTCTTCCATGTTAAGAACTGCATAGGAAGTTTCTGCCATGGAAGGAAAAAATCCCATAGCTTACCAGACGAAACTTGTCTAGTAGCAATTTCACCTGCATTGAGCTTCTCCAAACATGTCATATCCCCCAACCTCTCTGGCAATTTCTCAAGTCGTGAGCAGCCATACAAATTAAGATATTTAAGAGACTTCAGATCACAAATGCTATTTGGAAGAGTAACAAGGCTTTGGCAGTCCTTCAAGTTCAACGAAACGATACGTTTTGCAAGAACTCCAACAGATTGGTGAACCTCAGAAAGTCTAGTGCAACCTTCAAGATTCAACTCTTCAAGGTTTGGAACATCCTTGAAGTCCATGGTCTTGATCAATTTAACAGAGTAACTAAGATCAATGATTTTCAACATCTTTAAAGGCTGCAA
>CANYLF012746048.1:0-13525 GCA_948193215.1 Bocquillonia castaneifolia
AATGGTGTGCCCCACCCTCCAAGTTTCATCAATTTCATCTATCAAAGGAGTGATACTGAAATTCTGTAATTCATTTACAATGAGTAAATTTATGTTTCCAATATCCACCGTAAAACTAGTATCATCTTTTTATCGAAGTGAGCAGTCCCCCAAGACACTCTTTGGCTGAAGCCTACGAGTCTTACGCCTTCTCTTATTAATGAAACACATAAGCTGATTTTGGGCTCCTCCTATCTCACCTTCTTCAGTGTCATTACCAATGTTATTTATTATTATTATTATTATTATTATAGTAGTGGGGCATAGTTATTGTTATTGTTATTATTTTCTAAATTGAAGCTCGTCATTCGTGAATCTTTAGCGTGTGTGTATGTATTTATTCAATTGAGAGAGAAACTATATTATAAAGTCAAGATTTGATACATTTTTTTTTGAACAAAAAGAGTTGATAACATAATTTAATAGATATCGATGTATAATTGGTCGATCAATAAAGATTATACCTCATGCATGCTGTTCAAAACATTATAAAAAGAATAAGAAAAACTCATGCTGTTTGAAAACAAAAGATGATTACAACTCACGTTCCTATATCTCATGAATGGATAAAACGATTCCGAATTTATAAATATTGAAATGTAATAGATACTTTTAATATTTATAATCATATATAATAAGTGATTACATATATACATTACAACCGATGTGTCAAGTGTAAAATAAGACAACCCAATATATTTTTGACACATAATATAAGAGAGAGAAGATAATAAATAAAGTAATGAGTGAATGTTATATGTCAAGTGTATATAAGATGCTGTATTTTACACTTGACACATCCGATATAGTGTATAAAAAGTCTGATTAAATACTAACCATAAATATCATTTTTTTTACTAATATTAAACGATATTACAATATTACAGATGGACAACAATAGATTTCAAATCCAAACAATAGTTATTTTTAGGCCCAATAGAATTTTAGGTCATTTTTCAAATATAGCCTAAACTTCAAAAAGTTTCAATTAGTGCCTAGTACTTTTCGAATTGATTCAAATATAGCCAACTCGATTTTGGCGTGTGTTTTGGCTGAAGTGGCTTGCTGACGAGGCTCTCATTACTGATGTGGCATGTGTTTTGACTGACGTGGCTGCCACGTTAGCCAAAACACATGCCACGTCAACAATGAGAGTCATGTCAGCCAAAACACATGCCACGTCAGCAAGCCACTTCAGCCAAAATACACGCAAAAATCGAGTTGGCTATATTTGAATCAATTCAAAAAGTAGTAGGTATTAATTGAAACTTTTTAAAATTGGGACTATATTTAAAAAATGATCTAAAGTTCAGGCATAAAAGGCTATTGGGCCTTATTTTTAACCTACGAAAGTCATCTTATTTCATATACATTACAATAGATTTCTTCTATTGATCATTGATATCCTGTCAACAAAATGAAATGGCAAAAAAAAAAAAAAAAATACCCATCACTTGATGAATAATCGTTATCACACAACATATATTAATTATAATGAAACATGTGAAAACATGTATGTACCTTGCCCAACAACTTAAATAATTTGCAACTTTGCGTTCCCTAAGGCGTTGCGAATGCCTTGCTTTACTCCCTCTACTGAATCCCTCTATTGAATAACAATTAATACAATCGAAATTTTCCTCAGAAAACAATCAAATCATGAAAATTAATTAAGTTTATAATTTTTAATTAAAATGTTTATTCATGTATTCATTTTTATATGATATTTCAAATCAAAATTTGTTAAATTTAATTCAAAAAATTAAAAATTCTAAAAAATGTGTAATTTACGATTCTACCTCCGTTTTTTCGATTTTACTTACGATTTTATGATTCCACCACTCCAATTTTACGATTTCACTATGATTTTATGAAGGATTCAATTTTTCATACGAGTTAATATGTTTAGTGAGAAAAAAATTATAAACTAAAATCGTACGACTTGACTCTGTTGGGTTACGGGTAGAATATTCCATTCGGATTGGAACATAAATGCAGCGGAAATTAAAATTTTTATCCCTTAACCCACCAAGGATCACATGTGTTTCATAAAAACTGAAGGAAGGATAAACAAAAATTACCTTTATAGATCAATTCGTCGAGCCTTCAGATTCTGCGTCTAGGTTTACTCGGATCTTCAAATGTGCTGCCTTCTTAAAAGACAACCACCCTCTACAAGTATCCACACACGAACGAACAATGAACGATCTTGTTGAATGCTAGTTTAGATTCGTTTTCTCAAAACGAAATTAGGATTTTTCTTTTCTCTCCGTTTTCTATTTTTCTCAAAGTAAAAGATGACTTGCAAAAACCTTAGCATCTTACACATGTTATATGTATGTATATATACAAGTCTGCGAGGGTTTAGGTTAAAAATAAATTTTAATTATTATTTATTTAAAACTCCTTTTAAATAATAACAATTTAAATTCCAGTCCTTATCAAATAATGAATTTACATTTTTAACCAAATCCTTATTAAAATTCTTTACAGATTATTTCCTTATCTAATAAGAAAATATAACTAATTAATTACTTGTTATAATTTAAATTACGAATTTAAATTTTCTCAAAATTAAATTTGAATCTAAATAACAACTAATTATTATTTGTAATTTAAAATAATCTCATCATTTTAAAATACTATAGAGAGTGATAAACCGTAACCATTATTGTTTGTTCTTAATGTGTGACCCTATAGGTTCAATTAACGTTGGTAGTAGGCCTAAATCACATTTTGATCCTACAAGTCATAAGTCAACCTTATGACTACCCAAGTTAAATGAAAAGCTCATGATCCGAGATAACCTTAATATAGCTAATGACATAATCCTTTTGTCTCATGATATCTTGATAGAATATAAGGCATGGACAAAGTCAACCTTATATCACTCTATCTTTAATTTCTCAAAACCCAATTAGACTGACTAAACAAATGATATTGATCTCCATCAATTCATTTGAGCACAGCCATCCATTTCTCAGTCTCGATCGTCGAGGGGCCCAGAGATATCTCTCTTATAATAAGAGGGACAAATTTCATCTTAATCACTCATATCTCACTACATGATTCTTATTATGTTCAAGCATAACCTTTATAATCATCCGATTAAAGACAATGTTTGATTATGTTAAAACACAATATTTCTCATGTTGAGAACTATAGCGATCTCAAGTCTAAGGATTTAATGACACAACTACTAGAGATTAACTTATGACTTTTATCCATGTATTAATCTCAAGGCGGATCTATCCAATATTTATTCTCAACAAATACATATAAATTTGATTTGTATCTCATACACATATTCATCCCATGAATATCAATCAAATTTCATACTAATCTTAATTCATTATTATTCCCACAACAATAACCGATTATGGGCATTTAGAATAATTAATAATATTATTCAAAGACATTATTATATAATAAACATGCAAATCATGACAATAATAAATTCTCATAAATAGTCAAAATACCATGTCCATACAATAGGCCTAGGGCACTATTACTAACAGGTTAAAGGGTGGTCTTTGTTGGTAATTGGATTGCCTTTGGTTAAAGTGAGTTTGGTTTTGGTTTTGGTTCCCTCCCTAAGATAGGTTTGGGAGATTCCTGCAACCCAGATTGTAGGTATTTGAGAAAGGATTTCCTCCTTGGTTTCCCACATAACTCACATTCTCATTCCCACTAGTATAAAATGGGTTTCCAACCTCATATGCTTGGCTTATATGCCCTACACCTCCACACAAATCACACATAGCAACTTGATGTTGACTAGTAGCCATAGAGCTTGCTTGCATCTTACTTAATTGTCTAGACAAGGCATCAATTTTAGCACTAATGGCGGTGTAGTCATCCGTCTATATTACTCCTGCTTGCTTCCTCACTATTCTTGTATCATTGCCACCGCATTGGAAACTATTGAGAGCCATGTCTTCAATCAAATCCGTAGCTTCTTGGTGGGTCTTGTTCATAAGACTTCCTTTTGCCGCCGTATCCAAACTTAGTCTTGTTTATGGAGAGATGCCTTTATAAAATGTTTAGACTACTAACCAATCCGGAGAGTCATGGTGTGGACACCTCCTCACAGGGTCTTTTAACCTCTCCCAAGCTTCATACAAAAACTCTTCATGGCCTTGGGAGAACTTAGTGATAGCTTCTCTAAGTTTAGCCATCTTGGTTACAGGAAAGTACTTGGATAGGAATGCTTGTGACAATTCGGCCCATGTGTTAAATGTGCCCGGTGACATTGAAGATAGCCATAGCTTATCTTTGTCTTTTAAGGAGAAAGGGAAAAGCCTCATTTGGATAACTTCGGGAGGAACTCCATTGATCTTAATAGTTGCACAAATCTCTAGGAAGCTTAAAAGATGTGCATTGGCGTCTTCATCCACAATTCCACTTCCAGTGAATTGATTTTGTTGTATCATTTGGATTAAAGCTGGCTTGAGTTCAAAGTTATTTAGTACTATAGCGGGTCCCAAAATTGGATGTCCATTGCCTTGTTGGTTTGGCATTGCATATTCTCTAAGTGGTCAAGGTTGCCCTTGGCCATTCCCCCCATTTGGTGGAACTTCGTCCGCCGTTTCTTCTCCTAGTAAAGCTTTAAATTGCGTTCATGCTATTCGGACTCTTGACAAAGTTCTTTCAATCTTAGGATCAAAATTTGGAGGTAAGTTCAAGCACATAATGAAAACATGATGGAAAGTAAGCAATCTAACATTGATATGATAAAGCAAACAAGCAAACAAGAAATCAAAATGCTTAAATTAACCATGCAAATGAACAATCAATATCAAAATAGCACCAAACTCCCCGGCAATGGTGCCAAAAACTCGGTAGAGCTGCAAGTGCACGATTTGTTCAAGTAGTAAAATGGATGAGTTCAAGTATCAAATCCTAAGGAAATTTGGTATTTCAAATATCAATCATTCAACATGCACAAAGTTATCTAAGCAATTAAGAAATGATTTGATTTAAAAGTAAACAACAATTACAACTAATAAAGCAAGTAATTAGAAACAAACAAACAATTAGGAATAACTAATCATGATAAAAGTAATCCTTAGGACATGCTTCACCCCTTAACCATGTATAAACAACATCAAACAACCAAATCTAAGCATAAATTTAATCAAGCTTAAACCCTCTAGAGATAGGGGAGGCTACCCAACCCTAGCCTATGTCTAAGTCAAGGGTATTAAGATAACTTGCATAAATGAGAGCTTTCACAAACACCTAGGTACAAGCATCTAGCCTTAAGCATGATAAATCCCCTCTATTCCCTTATAAGCAACCACCAAGCTTTCACAAAAATGGTAAACTCTTGTATGTTTATGCATTTAGCCAAGGGTAAATAACACCTTTTAATGTTAAAAACCATACATGTAGCACCTACATGGTGATCAAGCACATAAATACCCAAATAAATCATGCATAAGCAAACCCTAAGAGAGAGAAATTTCAATCAAACACAATCAATCCAAATCAATAAATATCCATAGTTAAGGGTCTCAACAAGCCCTAAGGAAAAGGAAACTACTCACTACTCATCATGAACAAACATAAATCAACCATAAGTAAAGATAATGAAAAGATATTACGAATAGGAGCTAGAGGAAACAACTTAGAACAATAGATTCATTGAAAGGAAAATGCAAGAACTTGATTAATTTAAAGATTAAGATCCAATTACAAAGTAATTTTAAGTTGATACAAACTAATACTACTATAAATAGGTGTTTCTCTCACTAAAAACTAACTATTTTTCTCTCACTAGGGGCTGCTATATGTTTAAAATGACTTACGGTTGAAATAAAAGGGGTTTGAGATGTTTTAAAAGGGCCTCTCAGAGGGCTGCCATGGGCCATGGCATCGACCACACGGGCCGTGGCAAGCTCTTGAGGCTGGTCTTTGATATTTGGCATAAATGAGGTCATAGAGGTGTGCCATGGGCTATGGCATCGACCACATGGGTCTTGGCAAGCTTCTGTGACTTCTTTCCTCGGCTTCAGCTGAGGTCATCTTGAAGGGGGCATATCTTTGTCATCTGGACTCCAAATTGAGAAATTCTTAAGGCCAAATTTAAGTTCAGGAAGTTTAATTCAACTTTCATGTTTGCATGTTTTCTAATTCGATCATTTTCTTCCCCAAATTACCCTTGACATTTTACTGCTATGTTGAAAACAGCTTTTGGAATGCCTCTAGATGTGCGGGTTGCATCTCCTTCGTCCTAGCACCAAATGGACTAATTCTTATTACTACTTGAAGTAAATAATCCATATTTCTAAGGATCTAGAGATTCTCATTCCAAGTTGCCTTCTGCATTTCCCGTTCTGGGCTCCCGAAGTCAGTCGATTCTCAAACTAGCCTTTAAGCTTTAAGCATGCCTCATTCTCCAAATGGCTTGTAAACTTCCTAAACTTTTTCAATCTCATACCTACATGAATTCTACATCAAACTAAGTATAAATGACTTATAAAACCAAAGGTTTAAGGAGCAAGTTCATAAACACTTGTAAAATGCAAATGAGGTGTAAAATGTATGATTTATGCTCTAAATGGGTTTGAAACCCTCTAGATAACGCATTTATATGCTCTATTCTATATGTGTGTTGCACACACATCAGTGGTAGTCACTGATTTCGCTCCTATAAAGTAAATTCATAAATCATAGGTGGCTCGACTAGTGGTACCCGCGAGATAGGGTGTTTTAAAGCAAGAATGCAATGCAAGGAAACTAGAATATGGAATAATACATAAAGTGGCTTTAATCACTTAAATCAATAGTCTGTCGTCCCTAGTGGAGTCGCCAAACTATAGATAAAGAGGGGTTACCTCAATACTCTACTTTGACTAGCGACTGTGGCACTGTGCGTTTAGTGAAAAGAGCTAATGTGGGAGTCACCACCTGAACCAGCATCAGGAATATCTTAAATGGTGTGCATCTCAATTCCGTTACAAAATGCAAAGCCACATTGACCTCATAGATTATGTGATCGGACTACTACATTTCTTTAAGTGTGATTATTCACAAGCCATTCTAGACATTATTACTACCTTCATTCCCACTACTATGCAAGATATACAAAGATAGATTTTCCTTACATTTTACATACAAAGCATGCATTAATGAGTTCCTATTAACAAACAGAATTGATTTTACATTACCAAGTGAACAATTAGTCAAATTACATGCAAAATGGGTTATAGGCAGCATATAGCAAATAACACAACCTAGGTTTCTAACTCATTTTAATCTAAGGATTACCAAAACATTATTAATATCCATTTTCATGCATATTCAACCTAAATTAATTACCAAAGAGAGTACAAAAGCTTACCTGGTCGCTTATTTCCATGTGAAAGCAATTATTTTAATTATACGAACGAATACAAGAAACTCCTGAACAAAACATCACCGACGCCAAAAAGTGGCGTTGGCCTTGAACGCCACTTCAGTAAGTGGCATTAGGACCAAATTCCACTACAAAATGTGGCATTTGGGCCAAATGTCACCATGCTTGGTGCATTGGCAATTTCAGTAACAAAAATAGGCAAAATCGAACAAAAAATGCAATTTTTAGGATTTTCAAAACCCAGAAACACACAAATACAAAAAAGTATGGATGCAAACAACTTAAAAAAAATAGATCTAGATGGCAAAACCCAACCTAGGATCAAGATAGCATATAAACAGTACATACACTAAAGCATACAGTAAAAATAATAATGAACAGAAAGCACTCAAACAACATTTAATCTATACAAACAGGTAGGAATCATTTAAATCATTTATTTATGATGCAAAGCAACCAAATCAATCTAGAATGGCAAAACAACCTAGATCTAAACAAATAGGCGTTTTTCATTTAGAGCACTACGTACAAGAAGAAAGATGTAGTAAATGCACAGTAGCATTTAATTTACAATATCATGCAAAGATGATGCAAAACATGCTAAAATGGCATTTAAAATCATTTATAAACCTAGATCTATCATTTAAGTTCATTTAAAACACAGTAGAACCATTCATAACAAACATGCATAGTTACAGTACATGAGAATAAAAAAAAACAAGTTCATGGCAAATATGAGCAGATGGAAAACAAGAATCAATTCATGGATACAAATGAAATTCACATTATTAGAATGATAAAAATAAACCAAATTTTTAGGTAAGAAATACTTACAGTGGGAACAGGAGATGACCAAGTTCTATCAGGCAACTGAATTGGTTTCGGCAGGAATATAAACACACGTACAGGAAGGCTTGAGTCCCTTTTTTTGGACTGGATTTTGGCAGAGCTTCATTCTTCCAAGAAATCACCAATAAAAGAAGATTATAAAAGAGAAAGGAGTGGATATCAATAGCCAGTATTAGTCTGGGATCAATCTGAAACATGTTTTCTGAACCCTTCATGCCTTATTTATAAGTAGAGAAAGTGGTAAGAGTGTGATTATCTATAATCACTATCTGGCATTTTGAAATTCAAACTCTTGATAAACACCATCTTTCAAATTAAAATATGGATGAAAACCACTTCTCAAATTTAAAAAGAGGTTTAAACTGCTTCTATCTTAGTTTGAAATTTGAAATTTGAAATATGGTGGTTGAAATCTGTCGAAAGTGTTCATTTGAAGATTTAATGCCATTTTCATGGTAATGACATTTGGGACCCAACGCCACTATGCCTGGTGGTGTGTGGGGCTCAACACCACTCCACAAAGTGGCGTTCGGGGCTCATTTGGTTATATAGTG
Organism: Bocquillonia castaneifolia; assembly: GCA_948193215.1. Taxonomy (NCBI): domain Eukaryota; kingdom Viridiplantae; phylum Streptophyta; class Magnoliopsida; order Malpighiales; family Euphorbiaceae; genus Bocquillonia; species Bocquillonia castaneifolia. Next base: position 8,803 of record CANYLF012746048.1, read on the forward strand.
GCGTTGGGTCCATTTGAGGCCCTTAACGTTTGAATTTGAGAAAGCTTATTAGAGACAAAAATGTGCAAAATGGGCCAATTTATTGAAATCTAATATTTCAGGTCATTTTGATGCTTGTATAAAATATTGTGATAAAAAATCTGAACAATGCATGGTTTCATGTCAAAACAACTAGTTTGGCTCAAAATGCACTTTTCAAGTTTCAAAACTATTTCAAAATCATTTATGTGATTAGGAGAGAGTTGAATCCATTCAATCACATGCTTTTTAAGCATGGATATCATATTGTGCCCCCGAGCTACTTCCTCATTCCTGCATCCAAAACTTAGGTGTCAATATTAACCCTAATCAGATTGAGTGTTGTGGGTTGTATTTGGTGAGTTACTATATTAATTTTGGTAATATTTACCAAGTTAATTATTTATCCAATTATTTACATGCTTTACATCCACAGTCAGTTTCTAATAGATTTTGTATTATTTTTAAATTATGGTTTGTACATTATTTATTTAATAGATTATTATCGGGGAATGTATATGAGATAATAACGAAACAGCAAAATAGGTAATAAACCATATACCCTCAGAGAAAGGAAAAGGGAAATGATTTTCTACTAGGTTTAGTATATTATTTACAGGGTTTATTTTACTGAATTGGTTAATTAGTCTAAATAGTCGTTTAGGTGATAAAAAAAAAAAGACAGAATATACCAAAAGAATAAAAAGTTCATAAGCATCTTACGAATCAACCGATCAGTTCTTGGCAAAGAGCTAATCGATTAACCTAGGATATTTCACCAGCTCTGCATTTCTAGGATCTAATTTTCATATTAATCAAGCATTGAGAGCGCATCAAAGCACTGGTTGGTTATTTGGTGATGATTCGACTGTTTATCCATTATCAGGCCCAAGCCTAAACACTTATTCATTTCTGGCACCATAGTTAATATAAAGAAATAGTCGATCGGCTAATTAAAGAGCCATAGGAAGGCTTTAATGGGCCTATCGGTTCTACAATATATGGACCGAAACTTTGCATGCTTCTAATGACCTGTTTACAGTGAGATATGGCAAAAGAAATATGCACAACAACAATTAGAGCTTTAGAAAAGCTATATAAATAATAAAAGCACCAAAAATATAAGCTTTGAGAGATCTAAAGGCTAATGAACCGAAAACTCATTTTGGTTCATATATGGAGATTTAGAGCACCATTATTCATTCTGTTTGATTCTACAGTTCCTCATCTTGACTAGGAAGTTAAAAATATAACCAAAAAATGAAAAGAAGTTACATATAAGATTTGATAAAGTTATAGAAACTTAAATTGAAAAATGAAGTATAGAAAATGCTTATGAAGTATGCTGGATGCTTCATGGATGGTTGGTTGACCTCAGAATTTACAGTTGTTACTGCTTTAAATGGTAAATGAGCTAAAGAACTAGTGTGTTTCTTTCCTCCTTCTTCTCTCAAAAATGAATGAACTTCCTCTCCCTTAAAACTATTATTTGTCCTGTGTTTTTGCCGTCAAGTGAAAAATGTGTGAGTGTGCAAAACGTAGAAAAATTGAGAAGCCCCCCCTGCCCTTCTATTAAAGGTGTATATATAGGGATGGGATTAGGATGACGTAGAGCAAATGTTTGCCTAATCACGCAAACCTATCAAAATCAAATGATTACAAGGGAAAGAATCAATCGGTCCTTTAGGATGAACAGATCGAATGTACTCCAAGAGTCGATCGGTTCTTCCCCATAAGAAATGGGCTTTAACAGATTTTGGGCCTAACAATTGATCAATGAACCGATCAATTCATTGTGTTGAACTAGTCGGCTCAATGATAGCCCTTCCGAAATCTGATTCCTTTGCTCATTGCCAAGAGAAATTTGTACACCAGAGTGATCTAATTAAGACCGTAATGATCATCAGGTTCCTAAGCCACTTGCACACCTTGCATCCAAATATCAGGTGTTTACAGCTGCCCCCGCTTTATCGGAGTTTAGCAATGTTAATCGTTTAACATGAATAAATGACGACAAAGTAAACAAACATAAATGTATTCAATGTTATAGGAAAGGATACAACTCAAAGGGTGGGTAGTCATCCCTATAGATAGTCATCATTGAAAAGTAGATAGCCATCTCTGGAAAAGGGATAATCATCAGTAAACAAAAGATAGTCATCTCTAGAGTTGGATAGTCATCATCGAATTAAAAGATAGCCGTCTCTAGATTCTAAATAGCCATCGTCACATTCTGGAATTTTGGATTCTGATAGCCGTCGCTAGATTTTGATATTCTTGATTCTGACAGCCATTACCAAATTCTAGAATTTTTTTATTTTGATAACCGACGCTGGATTCTGATATTCTTGACTCTAGTAATATTCTTCCTGTGTCAGACTAAAAATGCCAAATGGTCTCGAGCCTTTTTGTAATTCGTGTAATAAAAATTATTGAAACTTTTCTGGGGCTCAACAGCATTGCCTGAGGGTTTTCTACATCTACTAGAGTTCCCGGATTATAAATTTTGGCTTGTGTCGCTCTGTAAAATTTTCTAAGTCTCACTGTTATCTCTAACAAATTGTGTGGACTTCTTAATTTGGATATATGGTAATTGGACTTAATTTTAACACTTTTCTGAATTGAATTTTACACTAAATTATCATAAAACCTCAAAATCTTAGAATTATTCACGATATTTGAAAGTACGTAGGGCAAAATGTAATTTGCCACCCAACTACTCAAAAAAACCGCCACTCCCCTCTTATTCTCCTCTCCATTTACGTTTTTCTTCTTCTTTTCCAATTTTAATTTTTAAACTTTGATTTTCCCTAAATCTCTCCATTGATTAATCAAAACCCTAAATTTTAATTCCCATTTATCTTCTTCCTCTTCATCTTCTTTCCCTTATTATTTTTTCACTTCCATTTTTCCTTCTCTCTTTCTCCTCCCATGGCTGAAGAAGGGGCTCTCATTCTTGTTGATCTAGAAGAACCATCAAACACCAAAGGCTCCACAACCCAATCTAGAGGTACCTAGTGCATTTCCCCTAGAGTCTTGTCCTATTTTTGAGGTCAAAGATGTTCTTAATTCGGCTGAAACCTTCGGTTTGGAGCGGGTAGTGGAGATTCATCCCTTCACCAATTTTGGGGCTCATTTAGCATGCTACGCATTGGTAGGAGTAAGTCCTTTAATGCCCAATACTTTCTTGGTTAATTGTTATTGCATTTGTTGTGTTTATGTATGAATTTTGGTGTTGCACCAAGAATTGCATATTTGACTAGTTCTTCATGAACAACCGTGTGGTTGTTTGAAGATTCACATGGTTCTTCATGAATAACCAGTCAGATCTTTGATTTTCTTTCTAGAGTTTCATGGCTTCTGAATGTATGATACTGACCTTAAATGTATTTTTATGATTGTGCACTACCTCTAATATGATTTATAGTGATTGGGTGTATGTTAAAAAGCATGATTGTGTGGTGCCGAGGGTTTCTATTCTGTTTCTAGATCAAAGGACCGAATGAGGCTTTAATGAACATTCAATCGGTGCTTCAATGCTTCGTTCAAATGTTCAATTTGTGCCTGTAGTTTCAAGGTTTGTTATAGGCCAAAGATCCGTATGTTTGAATCTTTGACAAGGTTAATTTTGGTTCTTTAAGAAGACTCGTTCGAGACTTCAAAGATTCGTTCGGTTCTTTAGCCAGGACCCAAGAGCAGTTTTATGTTCTAATGCTTTATAGCTTTCAAAATTATAAACTATCAAAATGTGTAAAGGTATGTACAGTGTATGTATAGTGTGTACAGGGCATATTACGTGCAAAAACTAGAAAATACGCTTTGTACATGCAAGTTTATCTCGTGAAATTCTAGGTATTCTACATTCAAAAGGGTAAATATGATCTAGAACTTCATCACAATGTTCTTAAATGTTGGTTTTGAGTTGTATGGATACTCACATTATTTCATTTACCTGTCCTGGTGACTTTGACAGGATACAACCAAGTTTTCATATTTCAAGAACTTCTATGCTTCTCGTAAATTGTGGGGTGCTCTTTCAGAGTCTGTTAAGGCAAGGGTGAGGACTGCTAGCTTGGACGATTTTGTTAAGGCACTTCTAGTACTTCCAGGTGATAACAAGACAGTCCATAATGACTAGGGCTCAATGATGGCTCTGATGGAGCGTTGGATAGACAGTACCTACACCTTCCAACTGCCCTGCATGGAATATACAACCACCCCAACTTCATTCTCTACTATTAAAGGTCTCAACTATGTAGGAACCTGGATTCCTTTCGATGGATTCATATACCATTCCACCCTCGCCAAGCATTAAACTTTCTTTGAGAATATGTTGGAGAGAATGCCAAGCATGAGAGATGCCATCAAAATCAAATACAAAGATATGCCTAAGTGATTTCTCACAGTTCCAGCCATCCCGGCTGCGGAGGATGGACATGAGTGGATAGTTGAGCAAGACACCGAGAAGGGGCAAGATCAGATGGCCCGTATTTTGGTGCTCAAAAGTTTTGGCCTTTTTAAGGCCTGAAACAGCTGAATTAGGAGAAATATGTTAGAGACAAAAATGTAACATCCCCAAATTTAATTACATGCATTAATGGTTAATTGGCATCATTAGTATGTTTAATTTTGTTAATTGTGGGTTATTCATTGATGATTAAGTGTAGGAGGGGTATAATTGAAAGAAATAAAAGTTTGAGGTAGT
>CANYLF012746371.1:0-14030 GCA_948193215.1 Bocquillonia castaneifolia
CTCTGGTTTCTACTCTATATACTTTTTGTTTCAAAAAAAAAATAATGAATTTCATGATATTTCTATGTCCAATTCAATTATTGGTTTATTACAATATGAAATAATTCAAATTGAATATTATATTTTAATTAAATTACATTAGTAGAAAATTATTGACAAATGAATTATTCTCAATTATAATATTTATTATAAATGGATTTTAAACTTGCGATTTATTTCTTAATTATAACTATGCTGACAAGCTAAGTTACCATGATGGGTCTCATTTGACTCTTCTATCTATAGTTCACATGTGAGCTTAGGAAGTCTAGCTTTTACAATTTTAATTCATTACAGTTTTTTTAATAGGGAAAAGTGATCTATGTATAAAAAAAAATGAGAAATTGTCATATGCGTCCTCAATAAATTTTTTTTTGATAAGACGTCCTCAATTAAATTTATTCTAGTTTTTATTCTAGTTTTTTTTTTAGGTGTAAATTTATTCTAGTTTGTTCTACAACTTATGTAAATTATTTTAAGTCTATCCGTTCTCAAATAAAAATATCATCATTACCAAAATGATATTGTTTTAAACCAAAATGTAATAATAATAATAATAATAATAATAATAATAATAATAAGATACATTGTTGAGCGGTGGATAACATCTCTATTAAAATGATGTGATTTTAAATCAAGATATAATAAAAAATTATAATAAAATACATTATTAAATGATAGATATATTTGGAACAATCCATATAATTTACCGATAAAATTTAAATAAATTTTAATTCATGACATTTTTAAGTAGAATTCATTATCATTTTTAGGGCCATGCAAAAACTGAAAATCGAACCAAACCGTTCAATTTCGATTCGGTTTTCATTTTTCAAAATTTTAAAATTTTGGTTCGGTTTTTGGTTTTTAATTTTTTGTCAAAAAACCGAACCGAACCGAACATCTACCTAAATATAGACTAAAAAACCGAATCGAACCGCAAAACTGACCAAAATTACGGTTTGATTCTGTTTTCAGTTTTACCCATATGCGGTTCGGTTCGGTTTTCACCGAATACACACCCCTAATCATATGGTTCGGTTCGGTTTTCACCGAATACACACCCCTAATCATTTTCATATCTAAATCACTTTTACCATTTAATATACAAATGGCATATTGACGACATGGACGGACTATGAATGCAAGGTGATATCAATGGAGAATAGTTACAAGGGACTTGTGAACCAGTAGTTCTGCCTCATGAGTTGAAGAATGAAGAACAATTTAAGAAGATGGATCACTAGATTTGACTTCGTTCATTTCCGACCATTGTATTTCGATCATTTTTATACTGTCTTAGAGTTTCAACTTTCAAATACAATTAATAACGGATTTTTCTTACCTAATTCGGATATGTACCTTGAAAAAATAAAAATTTAATAGTACCATATACAGTAGAACCTTTATATAGGAATACTCTGTTATGGAATAAACTCTATATAAGAATAAAAATTTTCGATCCCAACTTTTACTAATCAGTTATAAATAAACTCTATTAATTTATAAACTCTAGATAGTAATAAAATTTATAGGGTCCAATGATATGACTGTATATAGATTTTACTGTATAATATTATGTTACAAAGGGGAGACAAAGCTAGAGTAGCTCTTCCCACTATTGGAACTTTTTTTTTCTAGTTTAAATATGCATATATTTAAAGGTATATTGTTTCTTTGAGGGTAGGCTTGTGCAAGACGAACCGGACTAAACCGACTAATTTCAATCTGGTTCAGTTTTTGATTTTGAATATTTTTTAATTTTCAATTTGATTTGATTCTGAATATTTTATCAAAAAAATGAATTGAATCAATAAATCATAAAAATGAAGATAAAAAAACCGAACCAAATCAGACCAATTCAATTTAATTTAACTCTTATTAATTTGATTCGATTCAATTTTAGATTGTATAAAAATTTTGATTTGATTCGAACCGAAAAATAAGATAGTTGTGCTATAGAATGAACTACCTCATTCGCTTGTGCATGTGCAAACTAAACAGATCAAGTAGAAAAATACTAAAAGGCAAGTGCTTGGAAATAAAGGCTCAAAATTCACTTAATCTAAGTTCTTATAGTACCACCAAACGACAAGTAGCAAAACTGTTTATACCAACTAAAAATGGAAGTGCTCGGTCACGAGTTCGATCCACTTACTCGTTAGAATCTTATTTCCTGCGAGAGCGCTGCGCTCTCGCAGAGTAGACAATGAATTAGTCTCTGGATCAAAGCCCTAGGGATATCACTATAAGAGCATCACCAATAAATAAATAAAAAAAATTCTTATGGTACCATATATATCCACACACTATTATCTATCTTTCAATAGGTGAAAACAACTTCAAAAAGAAATGCGGTCATGATGAATAGGTAGTTTTGAGATGACATGATCGCTTTTTCTTCCCTTTCTTTTATGGATAGTTAGGGGATAAATACAACAACAAAATGAAATCAAAAGAAAAATCTTGAATATGATATCTTAATCTAGAACTTGCCATAATCATTATATACTAAATGAAAGCCGAATAACCACCACTACCCATGAGTGAAAAATTCCTCGAGTGAAAAATTCCTCAATTTTCAAGTGTTTGATATGTTTTACCGAAAAAAAAAATTGTAATTGTACTGGCTCCCCTTCTCCAAAAAGGGGAAAAAAACAAGTATTTTGCCTCCCACTATATATTGCAATTTGAAAATATTTAATTCAATTTTTTGATTGCTCCCATTGAAGTTTTTAGTTCCTGCAGCAGTGTATTCCACTCGATGAGATGAATGAGCATAGTATATTTATAATTCCTTATATATTTATACATTAGAAAATAATTAATAATTAGATCCTATTATATAACTCTATATTTTTTAATGCAATACACCTCTAGCTATTGGGTGCAATTACCATATATGATAAGTTGGTACGAAAAATTCAGGAATATGTATATTAGCAAGCCTGTAAGAATTCTTCAAGTCTATCGTCATCATCAGGAAATCTGAGCAGAAAGTTTCGGTGATGAAGAAGCCACTGATCTCCATCGATGTATGAAATGCTCAAATAGGGAACTGCTTCAGATTGAGTTAGCTGCTTGGCATAAGCTACTCTAAATGTATAGTTAGCTCCAGGTCCATAACACTCGTACTCACCAAAGAACACTGTCCTGCATAAACACCCAATTGAACTATTAAATAAATAATTTTGTTATTGAGGGTATTAATTAATTAATTGATTGATTGATTAAAAAGGAGAAGTAGAATAGGCTACTGTACTGACTGGTCTCTAGAAGGGTCTCTCCAATCATTCCATCCATCAGAAGAAATAACATCAGAAATGTAAGTTTTAGAGAAGACAACAGTTGCATAAGCACCCCATGCCCTTCCAAGCCATATTTTTCCAGTTCCATTTACTCTGCAATTCACAAATGAAAATCCTGTTTCTTCGCTCATTGATTGCCTTGCATGTGCTGTTACTGATCCACTCACTCCTCCTGCTTTTGGAGGTTTCGCTATTGAATTTATTGTGCAACCCTGCCACATTACTTAAATTTGTCAATTGCAATTCAGTACTTTTATCACCTTTCGATCGGCCAAGAATAATATAATTATATATACCACACACAACATTTCCAATTGATCTTCCTTGCAATTTTATGAAATTCTAGATGCATAGATTGCATGCGAGTTAGAAGGATAAAGACATTTTTATCCGAATTAACCATTGAAATTGAAATTTTAACTAACCCCTTGTAGACTATCTATTAATAGGATTTTTCTTAATACATCACACCATTGGAGTGAGTAAGTTTTATTTAATAATGTATTTATTAAATTTCAGTTGCTGAGTGTAAAATATTCATGGTAAGTATCACTTATATCCATGGTTAAATAAGCGAAGGCTACCCTTATAAATAAGGACAGAACCATCTTGAACCTTGTCGTGGCCACCGTCCCTAAAAATTCTTTTAAGTGATAATATATATATTTCTACCTGTAATGACCTCCCAAGAAGTAGATATTTGACCCGACATTTTATAACCTAGAAATTTTACTTCAATTATTTGTTTGCTCCCCTGATATGAACTTTCTAGTTCCGCCCCTGCTTATAAATATTATTCGTCCTATTCTATTTTTTTTCGTTTTTGAAAAAGAAAAAGGGAAATAGTACATGGTGTTGAATTTTCGGATTTCACCTTCAAAATAATGACACTATATATTTAAAAAAAAAAAAGATGTTTTAAACTTTGCATACGCATTTAGATAATTAAAATGAGAGCAAGCTTAGTTTCAAAGGCAAGCTATAATAATGAATTATGAAATCGATATATGGATGGTTGATTATAGCTACCTCAAAAAGAGATCTAGCATTCCCAAAAATGAAATCAATAGACCCTTGAATAAAGCATTCTCTAAAATAATGTCTCCCACGATCATCATTAAGGGTGTCTTGAGCTCCATAAAATCCACACCCGTAAAATGCAGCTGCATCACCTGCTACTCTCATTGCCACTGCCTGTGCTCCCACTTCTCCTGGTGATGGATTAGGCGCTGTATTCTGTGTTTTTATACAAAAACATATATAGTACAACATTTTCACCATTAGAACTTTATTAATGGACACTCAAGTCCAAAACAATTAATTAATTAAGATTAAAAAATTTTACCTTAAAGCTTATATTGTAAGCTGTAAAGTTAGGTGCAAATATAGCAAATGAAGCACTATATACAGTTGCTCCAGTGGAATTTGCAGTGTCGTTCCATTCTATGGCAGTGTTTAAATAACCTTGACCTTGCATTATAATGTTTGTTTTGTTAGTATGCACCGTCACCTTCTCTCTGCCACCATTGACATATGCTAGTCAGCATTAGTTAATGTGACAATACCAGAGAGTAGAGAAATACATTTTAGTACGAGCAAATAACCTGTATGTACCGGAATCGATGATGATGAGTGTCGGAGATGGATTGAAATCAGGAACAATGTCAATAGCCTTTTGAATACTGCTAAAATTACCACAACCATTCAAGTCTACTGTCAAGATATGAGACACCTTGTAACTATATATGATGTTTTTAAACCGGTATATAAGCCGAGACTTCCATGAATTTTTGTCACAGACCTTACGCTTCCTGCGACGGTGGTGGTGGTGGTGGTGTCTAGACAAGACCATTGATATAGCCTCATATAGACTACTTCTCTTGATTATCCTTTTAAGAATGGCAAGTTGGAATCCATCTTGAATGCTAATGGAAATGCTTGCTGAAGGGAAAGATGGGATTGTATAAAGGGAGAGTCTAATGGAAATTAGAGCAATACAGAAAGCAAAGAACCAAAAGGAGAAAGTTCTAATACCCATACTTAAGATGGATATCTTGCTTGTTACTTGGAGAGAGGTGAAGGGAGTGATGTGGGTTTTATAGGTTTTATTTATTTCTTTGTTAGGGGAGAGTGATGATTGACGTAAGAGGTAAGAAAAGTTATGGGTCTCTTAAGTGATGTTTGTTATTGTTATGATGCTAAAAAAAATTTTGATAAATAGAGAGATTATGATCATGATTAAAAAGGAAGGAAATTGCTTGTTATGCATGTGTTTTAGACATGCTTTATTGACAATATGAAGAAGAATGCGAGTGATGATTAAATCCATCGAGAAATGTTAAATCAAAGATGTTCAACTAACGAAAGAAGGATATTGCTTCTGTGCAACACAAGTGAAAGTATTAATATTGCATCACTTAGATCGGCAAATGGTACGTACTGTCCTAGCGTAAAATGAGGGCCATATGAACCCATCTCAGCACCCCTAAAACATCCATGCTTTATTAAAAATAAAAAATTACCTTCTAATGCAAGTTTTGATTTCAATCCTAGCGTATTGTAACGTTAATTTACAATAGAAAGGACCGAGCAAATTCAAATTGGATATTGTAGGCCAAATTTAGTAAATAAATATTTGTTTCATCTCATAATAAAAATTGCAATTACATCATTTCTAACAAAATATCTTTAAAATTTGGTTGATAGTAGAGCCGTAAGAGAGAGCTTGAGAATGTGATCACCACAAATGATATGCATTTGCTACCTCCAAGTCTAAAACAGTAATGGACTGGAAACATGTATACTCTCTCGAATACACCTAGGTATGTACACACATTTTTCAAAAATAAAAAATGAAAAAAAAGGGAAAAATAAAAATAAAAACAAATGCGATCACTAAGCTTCTTTCTTTCCCTTGAGAACAAAAGAATAGCTCATACCACTTTACAATACTCCTACAGACTCGGTAATTTGATTAACAATTCTACAGGGAGGAACCACTTTCTGTAGCATAGACGTCCCTTTGAAGGTCAATATCTGACAGCAGCTTTTTCTATATTTGCTAAGCTGCACGCACAACCAATTAGGTAACAGTTTCATCATCCAGACAGTGAAATGACAGAAATCTACCAATATAATAGATATGCATGTGCAGTTGCAACCATGTAGATATCACGTACCTGATCCGGCTTTATTTTCTGAAAACCAAATTTATCGGTCCATATAGACTCTGCCTCTTCCGCAGAAGGAAGCACCACACTCTGCACTTTTAAAAATGACAGCAACTTCTCGATAAAGGAAAATAACAATTGGAAATAACCCTGCAACAAATAATTAGAGCTTGTTAATAAACAATATGATTGTTACAGCACATAAACACAATAGTTTACCAATCCTAGTTTCACCTAAATAATTGAGCCCAATATAACGGGACAAAAGAGGAGGGGGGACCAGTTCCTAACAAGAGGAATAGTTATATTAATCAGCCAAAATGTATGACAAGCTAATCTCACCTTCCCATGGTTACATTTACTTGTTGCAACTAATGGAAGTTCTGCAACTTCTTGCCCAAATATTCTAACCATTGCAGCCGATACAACAAATGAGCTGCACATACAAGAAGATGCAGTGTTATCAACTTTCATTTTGTGGTATTAAACCTGGCTTAGACATGCATGCCTATCACTTACTTGACCATCAATACTGCACAGTACATTCCCCCATAATCTTGGCCCTTTGAATTCTTCCTGGAGAGAGAGAGAGACGGACTTTTAGCAAATTGAATGGTGAGGGAAGTGATCAATACACAAATAAGCAACATACTGCTATGCCCAAACGAAGGGGAAAAAATTCTGCAGCACCAGATGATGATCTATCCATTAATAATTTATGTAGCTTACCCATAAACCATCAAGGGGATAAGGTCACGCCCTGTTGTATCTACTATAGGATCAAAACATTCCTGAAATATTAATAGCAGTAATTCAGTTAAATAATGCACACCATGGCTCCTTTCGGTCACAGATATGAAATCAAATCCATTCCCCATCAGTGCAACACAATTAGCATTGAGCACAGCATGTGAAGGTAGATGGCATTTATATCATTATAGAATATGATAATCATAGCACAAAGCAATCATTCTACATTAGAACCGATTCCGCAAGTCGAATAAATCAAAACGGTGCTTGCATGATACATTTGGGTAATAAAGCATATAAAAATTCCACATGCTACACACATTAGACAAAGAACATGTTTATCTGCAATTGAAAATTGCAGGCAGTCGCAATGTGAGACAAGCAGTGTGTTCTAGTTACATGGACAGCACTTACTTGAAAGATGGCAAGAGCTTGTGAAAGTAACAATTTAGTTTCAGGAGATGCTGATTTTCCGGTTAGAAGCTTCCATCTCACATCAAGATTAATAATGGTCTCCAAACCTTTCTCCTCCTGTTTCTTCTTTATAACTTCCAGAAGTTTGTCTGGGATTATTTCAGCTTCACGAGCAACCAACTTCTTCAAAGAAGAAAAAATCTTACCACAATCTGGACAACAAAACCACTTCCCTCTTGGCAATTCCTATCAAATCAGTATCAAAAAGCCAATGGGACAGAACACAGAGGTTATGATGTGCATCCTTGTTAATAGGAAGAAGCATGAATTACATAAGAACAAACCTTTAGATTTGCGATTTTATGACTCCTCAAACAGCCTACATGAAATTCCTTCTCACACTGCCACGAAATAAGAATAAAAAAAAAAAAGTAATGACCAGTTGTCTAATAGATGCCAGTTGATGCATGAAATTCCATCTATTAACCAGGTGACAGCCAGACATGACAACTACATTAATACAACATGAAAAACATGGAAACACCATCCAACAAAGGTTTAACATGCAAACAACTCAGAATCAAAATGCAATGTACAATGTATATACATTCAAAAGCATATAACATAATACACAAATAACCAAAAACCTGATCACAAAGTATAATTGTGCGTGGACCAAATCCAGATCTGCTAAAATCATATCCCCTGCACAATAATTTTTTTAAAATATAATACATTATCAGAGTTGACAAACAAGAACAAAAGACTAATAGCAAAAAGCTTGGTCCAAATTGCACAAGTGTGTTAGTGAGTCATGGCATGCTCATACACTTTAATTTTTTCAAGCTAGCACAAATGTGACTTTACCTGCATAGCACACATCCAGTAAGTTCTGTTTCAATGTTTTTGACAATTCGAATGCATCTCTGGGTTATCTGTTCTATAGGATCAATTCCTGAAATCCTTCCAGCTGCAAGAGCATTGGCATTATGTTCTACAAACTTCTCCCTTTGGAACATATTCTGGCAAAATTGACAAAACCATTTCCCATGGGGAACGCTCAGGAGAGATGCACATCCTACATAGATCAACAAAATTTTTTTGTCAAAACCAACTCAAGACAGATCACTGCTCTGGAACTAACGTAAAAAGGCATCACAAATGTTCTCTAAGTTCAAATTATAGGAGAGATCAAAGGATTGAAGTAGAAGAAAGTTAGCAAATTAGGCTATTGCACTATTCCCAATATTCAAGTCATACATACTGTTTCATGCAGATATATTAATAGGTAATGAAGTATAATTTCTGGCCATCATGATACTCTGTCACTAAGAAACTACTAAAGGCACAAGGATAAGAACTATGCCAAAACTAATGGAAGACATTACATGTTGGAATTGTTTCATTTCAAAAGGAAGTATTTATCACTTTATGAAAAGATTCAAAGGAAAAAAATGAAAGCATCCAATCTCGAACCAATCATATTTCTACCATACATCCCATCTTTATCCATCAGCCTACCATCCCAATCCCAACCTCCAAAAAGGAGAGGGGAAAAAAAGGAACTGGATATCCAATACAAGTAGAAATCACATTCACCTTTATGAAAGGCCCTTGGGCATCCATCACAGAGAATAAGACTCCCGCCATCTGCACAGACAATGCATAGGTCATCATTGTCCCAGGCAGAATACTTGCGACCTTTTGATAGTGATATTGCCAATTCATGAAGTGATACACCATTAGATGTGTAAATATAAGCATAACTGTCAAGAAAACACAATGGCCACATTAGAAAATGGAGTAAAAGGCTTACAATTAAAAGCTAGCATACATTTCATCTCAAACTTACGGTTTTTTGCGAGTAGCCCAACCTGCATGAGCTTCAAATGTAGAGGGGCTGACCTGCACATCAATTGTAAATGATACTAATGTGTCTTGTATGAAAGATTTAAGAATCCATGAAATTCATGAAGTGAGAACTACCTCAGAGTTGCAGCAACAACAAAGAATTCCACATCCCTTTTTGTAACCCATAAGCAATTTCTGTGCAGAAGAATTAGTTACTTTACACACTAAGAAGGTCTAAACCTACATAAGCATAAATGATATTTATCTCAACCACCTGCCCACGAGCATAGTATGCTACTTCAGTCCCATCAGGCAATCCATCTTCCTCAAAAACCAATTTATGCAACCTCTGATCTCTTGAGAAAGAAAAGGTAGAAAAGATGATCACTTGCCAAGACAAAATATGATAATTAAAATCGAAATTATCATACAACAGCAACAGGAAACAATCAAGGGCAACAAAAATAAAAGGGGGCTGGAGAAAAGGGAAGGAATAGAACCAACTTTGTTGTAATTTTCCATTGGCACTTGTTTGGTGAGGATACACCCTCTGATGCACTTATCAAGGACTTCGACACCATAGAAGGCTTCGGTGACCTTAGAATGAAAGAGGCAGGACTGCATTAAAAAAGTGAGAAAGAAAAAAGGGATAGTGTCTGAGAAAAATAAAAATCAGGGAGAAAAGGGGGAGAAAACCTAGAGCTGAAATATTCTAAGCCAGAGAACAGATCTACATGATGAAACAAATCCCACCTTGAGGTGATCTTCCGCTGCTTCCTTTTCCTTGAACGACGTTTGGAGGGTTTTATGACTGAAACCGGCTCTGGAGACCTGCATCAATTATGGTTAATGCATATAATGAAACTGTTAAATATCAGTGCAACACCAACCAAAAGCACAAGAAACATCAAACAGATATCCTCGTCATCCATTACAGTTTTACAACTACTCATGATTACTTGCAAAATTGAAAGCAAATCTAAGGCCATTAATAAGATACCAACTTTGGTATTATCATCCATCGAGTCTTTGTTCTTGAAGACGTGCGTGCAGGAGCAGTTCTTGACAACTTCACCTTCAAATCTGATATTGGTGACCTGAAATCATGCAGATTGGGAGCAGAATAAGAAAAATGTTGGAGGTGGCTGAACATAATAACATGCACCAGCTAAGAACTAAAACACTGGAAAAGGAAATGTCACTAAAATGCATCGTTGTGTATCCATATGCCATTGCAGCAACAAACTAAGAAATATTAAATTCACAAAGTTGAGAAGAAAAAACTAAAATCTATGTGCAATAGGATACCGACTTTCTCATTATATTCCTTTGACTATCATCTTGTGAGAGGGTAGAAACAGATGCACTTGCAGAGGATTCCACTGAGAATACTGGTTCAACTAAGCTGAAAATAACAGATGGGAGGAAGTTAGAAGAAACATCCATGCATAACCACACATCAGTCAACTCACTGCAACTTTCCATGAGGTAAGATGCTAGTTGTATCAATTCCTTATTGTCTGTTAATACATCAAATTGCATAATGATGCAGCAAGAGTTTCCTGGTCCAGTAAAAACACAGGCATTTGATCCATACAATACCCAGTGTTGCTCTGTAATCAAACAAATTCCAACTATGATGGTGATGCATGGATATGGGAAAGAATGTATCCTTTTAACTCTTTTTCTAATAAACTAAGAATATCAATATGAACACTACACAAACACACACACACACACACACACATATACACACATATACACATAACTATTTTGGGCCAACAACCCTACCAGTATCCAAGGGGGGGAAAATATATGAACAGCAATACAGTGGGCTAACTACAATGCTAAGCTTCTGCAAAATCTGACCAATGACTAGAATCACCAAGTAGTAAAGGGCATCAAACATCAAACAGAAACAGCATACCTAGAGTTTATACTAGTTTCACATGCTGGGCTTCCATTTGACTCCTTTGACCCTACACACGAATTGCATAAAGGCCCTATTTTGCCAACACAAATCGTAGGAAATGTACCTAAAACATTGAACACCAAAAGATGTAATGAGAAGACACTGATATCATCTAGATCTTCAACAATCAGCAAAGAGAGAAGTGTCGATATTAGCTCACCTTTACATCTCTTACAGGTGAAAGTTTTCTCCTTTGGCAATCCACTAATGGCATCTTGAATTGTAGCTTCCAAAGAATCTAAAGGAGAATACCTGCATGCATTCAGTACATCAAGCAAGCTCTTCCCATTCTCAAAACAAATGTATTGTGCTGCACGTCTGTATTGTTTGATGGCATGAATTTCAAATTGGGAGGGCGGAATAACCTAAATAAATTGAAAGAAAAAAAAAAGGCAGCCACAAGTCAAAAATTCATGAAAATATTGGCACGTTAAGCCACATTGCAAGAAAAAGAAAAAAAAAAGAAACACTGACTCTGCATCCCATGCACAAAGAACAATAACACAGAATTCCAGCATCTTTGATGGTACCCCGAAGACAAAATGCCTGAAACTGAAGTGCACAAAGGAAAGAAAATAAGAAAATGCAAATTGCCACCAAAAATGAATAAAAGAAAACCATAGACTACATCAAAATAGGGAAATCAAGAAGAAAACCTTCTTTCCACCCATGTATACAACAGGTACCCCCTCAAGCAAACCAGTCTCAAATAACTCCTTAACAGTCATAGGTACATTATCCAAGGCAATCTTTTTGGACATTTTCAACTCCAAATTTTTCTTAGGAGGGGTCAATGCACTACCTTCAGCAATCATCTCAACATCAACTTTAGAAATCATATTACTATCAATAGCTTCTAATCCATTAACCTTAACTTCAACAGGCACCATTTTAGACTTCAAACTCAACCTCCTAGATAGCCTCTTCACCTTATTACTATTATTACTACCGCCACCATTAACCTTCCCCTCAGTACCCTCAATGCCAGCAGCCCCCATGCTGCTGCCACCAGCTTCTTTATCTAGTACAACTGACTTAGTTTCACTCACCATTGGTTCAAGTTTACAAACGGGTATTTCTACATTGCAAAGAGATAGCTCCCTACAACTACTACCACTACAACTATTACTTAAATCTTTTCTATTTACTGTTTCCACAGCTACTTTCACTCGACACTTTTTATCATATTGAATTAAATTGCTAATCAGCTCATCGTCATCATTATCATTATGACCACCAGCTATACTATCACCATCATCATTATTATTGATTCGATTATTTAATAATAATAAATCATCACTAATATCTTTACCAAAATCATCAACTTTTTTACTCTTTCTCACTCTTGAATAAACATAGTAACCATTTACTTTAGCTACTTTAGTTCTATTATTATCATTATTATCTAGAAACTGATGCGATTCCTCGGTTTCGAATTGGCTGCGACCGACAACAAAAGCTATCTCCCTCTTCATATTTCCCAAATCAAACCTGCAAAACAAAATTAAATAAAATACAAGCTTAAAAAAAGAAAAGAATAAATAAAAATAGAGATTAAAATTAATTTTTTAGGGTTTGGAGGAGGGCGAGAGAGAGAAAAAAAATTACCAAATTAGATAAGGGACATGAGGAATTGAGAGAAATGGGAGTGTGTATGTGGAAAGAAAGAGATTGATTTTTGCTTAATTTTTATTATTTTTAAAGTTAGGGTTTTGGAATTTGAGATGATTTTTTTTTTTTGAATTTGATTTTATTAATATAGTTTTTATAAGAGAGAGTAGATAGATGAGAGAGTGAAAGAGAGAGAAGGAATGACAAAGAAGATAGGAGAAAATAAAGAGGGAATTAACGGAGAAGGCCGAGTGACCAAAAACTATCTAGGAAAAATATAATAATAAAAAAAGATGGTTTTTTTTTAGTGAAAAAACAATAGAGGATTTTTTTTACAGTGAGTCAGTGTGTGGTTTTGTAACTGGAAAATGTTCCATTTTCTCCTTTTACTTTTCTTTTATACTCACTTTAATTTTTAAAAGAATTTTGATTGATTTGTTTCTTTTATTTTTCCAAAGGTGTAATGAAGTGAAGTCAAATTAATATAACCCCAAATTTAAGCTCAACTTAACTCAAATTTTTAAGATTTTAAAATCTAACTTGATTTGATCATGACTAATAATTTTTATATTCTAGCTTAATCATATATTTAAAATGCATTATACTACTTAAACTTATTTCTACTTTTTATTTGAAAAAAATTTGAGATAAGCCTGAGTTCTTTTTTTATAATGACTTTTTTACATTAAATTTAACTAGATTATCAATTTAAGATATATCTGTATTTTTATATTCAATTTATTTATTTATTTTTTTATAAGAAAAAAATTAAATATAAAAACTCAATATAAAAATACAGATATATGAGTAAAATCATAACATTTACATTAACTCTTTAAATTATGAATTTTTGAAATTTTTATTTTCTTGTTCTAAATTAAAAATTTACTGGAGTATATATTTTTATTAGTTGGT
>CANYLF012746911.1:0-12437 GCA_948193215.1 Bocquillonia castaneifolia
ATCCAGAATCAAAGATCCAACCCTTCTCATAATCAATTCTGTGAGAATTAGAGGCACTAAATGCTTGCTCATTTTCTTCCTTTACAGTGGTAGCCATGAGGCTAGGCACTACCACACTTTTTGAAGTGGAAGACTCCTCAAATTGCATTGTTTCAAAATTCATGAATAATAACTCAGTATCCCACTCAGCTTCTGCTTAGTGACGATTGCTCACAGTTGTTGCATTACTTTCAATTGTCTTCTTCTTCGACCAGCAATCTCTTACAAAATGTCCCACTTTACCACAATTGAAACATTCACCATCTGGATGTCTATAATTTCTAGATTGTTTGTTGTCTCGGTACTGCTTCTGTTGACCTCCCCCATATTGGGTATTCCCTTGTGTCTTTCCTCTATTCTGAAAACGAGATTGATTTCTCCTTTTATTAGTGAAGAGTGCCACTTCTTCAGAATTCAAGGAGACTCCAACCATTTGCTTTGCTAGAGTTTCTTGTTCTATCAACAGACTCTCCAATTCTTTAATAGAGGGCTGTGTGGGCCAGCCCTGAATTGCAGTCATAAATCCTCTGTAATCTGGTCGTAATCCATGTGTAATTATTCTCCTCATTCTGTCATTGACAATTTTGGATTTAGCATCTAATTTAGTAATTTCTCTACAGATGGATTTCACCTTTGTGAAATTCTGACTAATTGTCATATCTCGTTGTGAGACTGACATTAGTTCATTTTTCAACAACTGTACCCTTACATCATTCTTCTTTGCAAATCGTAAAGTAAGACGATCCCAAGTTTCCTTTGGTGTAGTAACTTCACTGATATGCTCCATCATCTCTTCTTTAATGGTGGTTTTAATGGCAAACATGGCTTTGCTAACTTTAATTTTTCATTTTCTGACATTTTCAACTTCATCTTCTGATGGTGATATAGTCTCGGTTCCAGTAACAACCTCCTAAAGGTCTTGACCTTGCAAGTATGACTCCATGCAAGTCTTCCACATGCTATAATTATTATTATTTAATTTTTTAATAACACCGACATTATTTGAATCTACCATCGTGACTTGGTTTCAGCAGCCCCGCGTCTCACCAAATAATTCTGGTTCTAAACCAATGAACTCATAGTTCCAAACTATGCATGAGCAGAACTTCCCCTGTAATATCACACAGACCAGACTCTTGACAGAAACAAGGATTCTTTTCTGATGTGGAAGATCAGACTATGCTGCAATCACAGAGCATACTCAAAAATCCAAGCTCTGATACCAATTGAAGAGTATTGAGCTTATAAAAAAAATTATTTTAAAAGAAAAAGAAGAGAACAAACTAAGCCAAATACATGAAGACTTATTTATGGGATGATTTCTTAACAAGATGAAGCCTCCATTATATAGCCTTAGAGGAGCCTCCCATGCCTACAATCTTCCAATGTAGGAGAAAAATAATTAAGAAAAATTCTCAAATCACCAATTTTTCAATGTGGGATTTGAGTAAAAAAACAATAATACAATAAATCCTATAATTAATTAATAATGATTCTTAACAATCTCATCTGAACTCTTCACCTGACAGACTCCTTTCCTTCTGCACTAACCCGACCCGACATAAATTTCAAATACTTTCAGATGAATTAGGCCATCACCATCTCTTTATGCGGCTCCATTTCGCTAATTGGATCATTTGATCATATCAACATTAGTGTTGGGTTTGTGGTTAGTTATGTATTTGTTTAGAGAATACCCAATTGTGGTATTCGGGTACCAAGTGAGTCATCAGATGATTTTTATAGGTTTAATGGTGGTTTTTGTTTTGAGTGTGTTGGTAAAATGGTGCGATTTGGAGTTTAGACTCTTCTCTGCTTCCTCCCCAACACCATCTTCTCTATCTATTCTTCAAACGGTATGTATGCTTTTCTGCTTATGTTTTGTAGGTCTTTTTTATTGCATTTGAGGGTCTTGTAATGCCCTGTTTTACTCTGTTTTCTTTTTCAATTTTGTAGTTGTATTTTATCAGCAAAACCTATTCGATGAGATGCCTGAGAGAAACGTCTTCTCTTGGATTACAATAATCTCTACACATATAAAAACCCAAAACTTGACACAAGTAAAACTCTTACTTGACTCTACTTCTTTCAGAGATCTGGTCACTTATAATTCCATGCTATCAGGCTATGCAAGCACTGTGGGCATGAATCATATTTGCTGTTTTTTTTTTCAATTCTGTAGTTATATTTTACCATCTGTTGCACGCTTTTGTTTTTTTGGTTTCTATGAGAAATTGAGACCTTTTTATTCACTTTAGAGGGACAACCTTACAAGCTTGTTGACTAGATCTCTAATGGCTTATTTTTTTCATTTAATTTTAACATATTTTTGGGTGTTTTTTTCCTTGCTAGCAATATGTGTGGAACACTGTAAAAATGAATTATTTTTAATGGATTGGTGTGTTGTTTTAGAAGAGTGAATGATGATTTTGGTGTTGGTGATGATGGTAGTGGTGTTGGTGGTGGTGATGATGGTGGAGCTGATGATCATCTTTTCAAATGGCATGAAAATATGTGTGTTAACGGTTCTGTTAACAGAGTTGACTGAAGGGGCTTTTTGTTTCACTTTTGAAAATGTTAGGGGTCGATTTGATAACAAAAATAGTTGGAGGGCTGAATCGCTCTCTGACAAATAGGTAAATGGTGTTTTTGGACCTTTTGCCTATCATATAACAGAAAATAATAATAAATCCAACTATGAATGATGATTTGATTTTTTTTTTTTTTATATTGCAAATTAAAGAAAGTGAAGCTCTTTATTAAAGTTAGTGGTATTGGATTCTTTACTTGATCATCACCATCCAATTAATTAATGGAATTACTAGTCACCACTCTATCTATAATAATGTTCATTTTTAGTTCTTTCTTTAACTATTATGTCTATTAGCTATATGCTTGCGCGGTGCGCGGGTATATATTTTAATTTGTTTATATAATATATAAATAATTAATGAATTTTAATTAGAATTAAAATGGTTATAGTAGTATTATCCTTTTACATAAACAAATTTGTTATGATATAGTAAAGCGATGTTCAACTTACATATTTAAAAAATAAATTCGTAAAATTAATAAATATGGCATTGCATTAAATATGAATTACCTAAATTTTAATTAAGTTTAAGTATTATATGATTTCAAAAAAAAGATTGTACTTTTAAGTAGAATATGATCAAATAAATTTCTTCATTTTTTAATATCTAAAGAAAGGAAAAAAATATAATTTATAAAATATTATAAAACTAGTAATTTAAATATAAAAGTTTTTATATCATCATTTTTATTATAATTTAATATATTTATTAAGAAAAAAATTAAAATCAATATGGGAAAATTTTAGCTCATCATTTGATAGATGAAATAATATTTTAAAAGATGTATATTCGTGTATTAGTCATAATTGAGGAGGTAAATTTGTTTATTTGTGGAATTACACCGATCGATTACGTGCATAATTAGGAGATGGGCCCCTTGTGATACGTGATTAAATTTTTTCGATGTGGGTGGTGCAACATTTGATAATAGTATTATAATTTTAAACTAGATTACATTCTATATAAAAAGAGAACCTAGCTTTTAAAAAATGGTATCTTAAGAGATAATTGGGATTGTCAAAGGGGCTTATTAATTAAATCAAGTATAGTAATTTGTTATAAGATGGCATATATCATGATGTGTTTTAGTTGAATGGTGCATTGCACATTGGAATCAAAATAATTAAATAAATATAAAAAAAAATGATCATGACTCAAAGACACTTGCAAACAATTAATTAATGCTGAGGTAAGGCAACCATATCAAGACACAAAGACGCACAATCCCATGTCTCGTAGTTGTGAAAGAGAAATGAGAATAATGCTGTATAGTAATGGAAGTATTAGTAGTAATTAATTTAGAAAAAGGAAATGAGAAATGAATTGGTCCCCCTTTTGCCTATAGAATCACATATCCATTTCATGTGGGTCATATATAATTTATATTGATTTAACTTGTATTGGCTACTATACTTACATATCTACATTAAAAACCCATATGATATGATAAAGATAGATACATATTCCAACGAAGGGACTACCAGAAATTGTAATTGTATGTGCTCCGAATTGATCGTCACGTACACACTACGCACAAGGCAACCAAATGCAGACTATGAGGAAAGTGACACTTGACCCAATGCCAATTTTAAGTATCTAGGGGTCCATTCTTGCTCCTTCTCCTTCTTCTTTTCCCCTTTATTATCCTTTTGTTTTGTAATTTTGCAAAGGTGATATAGACTTGGTGGTGTAAAGGGTTGGAAATGTGTGTCACTTAAGTTGTCCACTTAGGTGATTTATATAAATATAAATATATTCCATTTATTTTTTTTTTTTTTTAATATAGTTGAGATGGGTGGGGACTGGCCTTCAAAGTAAATTAATGGCTAGTACAATACAAAGCATAGAATAATGAATATGAATATGGATCCAATCAAAGAGGCAGAAGGCATGGGGGCCATGATGGGAACCCTAGCTTTTCTTCCTCTGTGAAAAAAGGGTCTTTCATGTTCTAGTCCATCATCTTGCAATTGATTTTGTTTGCCTTTTCTTTTCATTTTTCTATTAATTGCATTTTTTATTTGTTTTTTACCTGAAGGCCCACCATATGCCCATATCACAAGCCATCTCATTGAGCAAGTCAAGCTAGGACTTTGATGGCCCCAAAGTGGCAATTCTTGATAAGTACTATTTGTTTTTTTTTTTTTGTTTTTTTCAACTAAAAAATGATCAACATACGTTATGAATTGATAAGAAGGAGAAGATGACATTTTTAATATTTATTATTGTTTTTCTTTAGAGAATTGATTGAATATCTTTCATTATGCTATAAAGTTATATGACTATGAAATTTGGATTCCTAATCAACCTACTAGAAGATTTTTTAACGGCTAATGGCCTTAATAAATATATATCATTTGTAGCTCTCAAAAATCTTTATATTGAATTATAGGGTTTGTTGATTGGGATTGGTATAATGCCCAAGTGGTGTAGGCTACATATATTTATTTGAAGCCAGTGTGGATGGTAATGCTTGAAAAGCAAACAAGGATTAATTAAGCACAAATTTCGGGTCACATAAATCTAACTAAATTTAATTGGGAAGATTTTTGATGATGCATCCCTCCTCATTCTACTATGCTAAAATAAAGAAGTGTAATGGGTAATATAATTTTCATTTGGAAAGGCAAGGTGGGTCAAGATAAGAACCCAAAAACTCAAAAAGAAAGAAGGCATAAACCCATTATTCACCTAGAAAATCATATCTTGCACAATGAATATTTTTTTCCCCCTCTTTATGTGGGGAATTTCAATGATCTGCCATGAGTCCACTTTACATGGATGGATTATTTGGTGTGATGGGTGGAGTAAGGCTAAAGATAAAGACATTATTTATTGCAAATTTGAATCCAAATTACCCCACTATGGATGAAACATTGCTACTAGGTTGTTAAAAAATAAATAAATTAAAGAAACGGAAAGTGTTTAATGTCCCAAAGTGTGACATCCCAATAGGGGTATTTTTGTCTCTTAATTTAAGTTTATTTATTTTTTCAATACACATTTATTAATTATCAATTATAATTTATCAATTTTTTATTTACAATTTACATAAACACCCTTATTGAGATGTCCCAACTTGGGATGTTAACAATTATTGTAAAGAAACTCACTAAAAAGGAAGAAAATTTTTTGAGGTATTATTTTGATAGGCTTGACATATTTGCTAAGTGTAAACATCAGCTTCCCCCACTAGATACAATTCATCCATGTGCTACGACTATCAAGTCTCACTCTTCCATTAATGGATGTTAAAGATTGTGGTTGCTAACCCAACTCCTCCATCTTTGGTAAAATCATTGCTTTCTTTCTTTTTTAATTTTTCTTCTCTCATTTCATTATGCACTTTGCTTTAAAGTTGCTGCAATAGTTCTTTCTTGTCTACATTAGGCACTACTAAAAAGCTAGTAACCACTAAATCATCCATATTAGATGTAAGTGGGCAAACATGATATAAGTAGCAAATAGAATGGATTTTCCATGTGGATGGATAGATAGGATGAATAGATGTTTGATTGGACTAAGTAATGGGTTAAAAATATATATACTTAATAAAAAAAAGTGACTCCAATCAAATGATGCCTATCAAGAACAAAGATGGATGCATGTACTATATATATGTGTGAGATATAATGAAATCTTTTTTCCCTATTTTACCTTTCCTCCTTTGAAAGTTTCACATTCCCTCAGTGAAAAGGACATAAGAATTGAATTGAATTTGGAGTTGACAAGGTGACATTACAAAGAATCATCCAACACATCTTGGACCATATAAATGGAGGAGAATTTTGGAAATATATTCCACTATTGAGTGCAATATTATTGTCCTATCATCAACAACCCATTTCTCATTTTTGGGGGATATTATTGGGCCTACCAATAATGGACCATCAACTTTTGCCACCTTAAATTTGGACCCTGTTTGGATGGATGATCATGGTCCTAAAAATGGACTGTCTATTAAACACATAGATACATCAACCACATTATCTACCACCATTGGAGGCATTATTATTATTTATTTATTATTTTTAAAAGTAAACCAAACAAAGGGCTGTTGGGATCACTGTTTAGAGGTAAAAAAACTTCTTTTTTTAATTTTTCTGAATTAATTGTTTGATTTTATTAATTTTTTTTAAACTGTTTAAAAAGTGCTTTTTCTGAAAAACACTTACATACCTATTTTTTCATCAACAATTTTCAAAACTCAAAAATTTTTAAAAAAAAAAAAAATTTAAAACCATGTTTTTCAAACCTCAATGCCAAACGTCCCTAAAGTATTACTTACAACAACTGACTTCATCTACTCACTTTTTAGCTGTATTTAACACTGTCCATACATGCACTATACTTAAATAAATTCTGCCTAATCTCACAGCACTACTTAGCATATATATGTAGCGTGTCATATCTCATTAATATTGATGGAGTATCATTACAAAATCAGAAAGATTACACCAATTACATAATAACGATAATCATAATAACAATATCTTGGACTTTCAATCAATCACATTTTGGATGGTTCACATGGCTTTGGAAATATGAATACTTCTCTTATGAGTTTGTATTTTTTTGACAACTTGAGAAAAAAAAATTGTACATGTTTTGTACCCATTATAGCAGCAAGATGCCAATGCTTTCAATTGACGTTGCCCGAATATATCATTTCAGTCTTTGCCCATAATTTTCCAAAAAGTAAGAAATTTCGTAGAGTTGTTAATGTGTTAAAAAATTTAATATGTAAAATAAAATCAAAGAAATTTATTCAGGACATAATTAAATAGCATATTCCTTTCCCTGTCTAGCTGATTGCTCGTTAATTAAATGGAATAATACAACTACTAGTGATGTAAATATTGCTATGTTATTATTATCATTCATGGTAATTGCTTTCTAATGTTGTTTTCTAATGCATCTGACAATAAATATAACATCACATGGTCTGGATTAATCTGCAGAATTTGAATTGTGGCCATTATAATTTCTGAAGAGGGGGGGGTGAGGCAGTACATTTTTAAAAAAAATTTATTTATTTATGGTGAAAAATTAAATAAACATTTATTAAGAGCTAACAAATAAAAATGGGCCACATGAAACAACCGGACAGGAGTTATTAAAATCATTGGGCTGAAAATGGGTTCCACCATGAACTAAAGAATTATCTGCCCAATTGATAAGTGAATGGGACTTTGTTTCAGTGAAAGGACTTCTCTAGTGTGCATAATGAGAAAGTTGCACAGCCTGTTCCTGATCCCACGCTCCCTGTCATCACAATCACATCTCATGAGATCTTGACTTTTGATATAACACATTATTCAGACCATGCTGCAGCTGGATGCACCAGATATTCCAACAGTTTAGTCTATTTTTGGGGTTGAGGTGAGGAGACTTTAATTTTTCACTCTTAAAACTAAATATTCACACCTCATAAATCATTTTATTCGTGCAATAATTTTAATAAACTCGATCGTCCTCCAATAATGGAAATGCGTGAACATTATTGACGAATGTTTATTATTTCATCAAGTATTGTAATGCATAAGACCAGAGTTGCACATGACATGAGAAGCCCAAGTTCATTAATTAATAAGTGATAAAGACATTGATTGTTGATTATCGCCTGAACACAGTTTCCTTTTGGAAGCCAGCTATATGTGTAAGGTCATTGATCAACATTAGTCTGTGCTTGTGTCTACAAATATGTAAAAAAGATTTTGACAAAATATCCAACCAAAGTAAATAACTTACCAAACCTTTGTACTGCACCTTGACAACAACACATCAATGGCAACAATGTCCTCATAATGCCAACGTAAAGATCAAATGGACAGCCTCAAAACAATAATAATTCACAGCACACAACGTTAAGTGTCGGTGTACCAAACAGAATTAATAATTCTCAGTATAATGTTAAGAGATATGCACTTCCAGAGCCTTTCAATCTTAACATACATTTGATATTATCAGCTAATCGGTCATGTGCTCTTCATTATCAAAAAAGTACTTGAAAAAACAATTGTAGTGTAGAAAATATGCCTAAAATCATCAGCTATTCGAGTATGCAATGCAATGCAATACATCCACTCTAGGGGCACAAAATTAAAGCATTCTTTTGATTTTGTTAGGCTAATTAGTACTATCGACTTAAAAACAGTCAAAATTGCATCTGATAATTCGAATTTATTGTTAAACCACACAACTGTAGTATAGAAAATATGCCTAAAATCATGCATGATGTTATAGCAAATTGAATATGCAATGCAATACATTCACTCTAGAAGAACAAAATTGAAGCATTCTTTTGATTTTGTCAGGCAATTAGCAATATCGACTTAAAAACAGTCAAAATTGCATTTGATAATTCGAATTGATCTCTTTACGACCGCTAAGCGCTACAAATTTATCATTAAACAACAATAGAGGACATTTATCAATTAAATTAGGACCATCATAAGCTTCTTTGAGAAACACAGTACTTCTAGCACCTTTGTTGGTGATATAAAATATACCATGATTCTTTACCAGACAAAGTAGCAATCTAGCTGGTAGCAAAAACTCACAATGAAAAGCATCCAATTGCATAGATGTTAACCTCTTTTCCATAGTCAAGCTAAGGAGTTCATGAAGCACTGCCACTACACGCTTTCTCCCCTTTGGATCAGCAGCTTCGAATCTTCTTGCATTCAAATATGGAGATGGAAATTCCATTCTATGCCACCTCTCAAGTTCTTCAAGAAAACTTGCATTTGGCCTAAAACCAGCTGCAAAACACATCTTAAATGCAAATGGACCGAAGAAATTACCATCCTTTGATATTCTGACCAGTTTTTTCGATGGATTGGAGGTGGAAACTCCTTCAAGTTCCAGTCTTTCTTCACGAGCAGTGACAGTCAATGAAGAATCCCAATTCTCCAGATGAAGATGAGCTTTCGAATTGATTTCTTTCACTGAAAAAAATTCTGGGTATTTTGGAATCAATGAGTTCTTGAAATCTTGAGGCAAACCCAATTCATTTTCAATCAATTCAATCTTTTCTAAAGGCACCCTACAATCAATAGACATCATTAACAACTTCCTTAAATTCTTAACAAGAATGGGTTCCATTAACTCCCTAGCTCGAGCTTCTTCGCTAGCAATCTTCACAGCTTTATCTGTCAGTGTAACAAAAGGAGGTATTCCACTTCTGCCACCATCAACATGAAATATTGAGGGATATTTCTCAATGACAGCCATGAAATTCCATTTCTGGACAAAGCCAACTTGCTTTTCAAGGTCTCGAAGGCGAAGAGATTGGTGTTTTTGAGATTGTATAATGGATTTTAGGTGTAAGATAAGAGATGGCTTTTTTTGGAAATCCATAGCTCTGTCAAGTTCATACGCTCTGTGGTATATCTTCTTCTTAGGTCTTTTTCCTCCAGTTGACTTTTGCTTTACTGGAAACAACATTACGCTTGAATTTACAAGTGGAGTAGGAGATCGGATGGCATAAAGATTAGATTTTAGAGATCGGTGTAAGGTTAAACATACCGATGGTTTTTGCATTTTTTGAATTTCGTTGAGACAAAGTATCAAACAGTTAGACTGCAAAGACAAAAGATATCTGAAAACATCAACACCACATATGGTTGATAGCAACTGACCATATAAATATGGCGCAACTAACTAGAAACGGCGAAGGCATTGAATTCATCATCGCCGAGTGCAGCGACGCACGCTTCAATACTCTTTTACCAGTACCATTGATGCTATTGTTAACTGGTCAAGTTTGTGAAGAAAGAGAAGAGAAGGAGGAGGAGGAGTGCGAGGTCCACTGGCCCAATGGGCTTATGATATTTGTAGAGTAAAAAGTATGGGTTCAAATTGAGAAATGCTACGAGGAAATTAGCCTACTTGTCTTAAAAAAATAAAATATTAGCAGTTCATATCTTTTTTATTTAAGTTTACTTTCTTACTTCTTTATTTTATTTTTTTACCTTAAATTAAAAAAATATTTATATTTTTTACCCATTTTCATTTCGCTTCACATTCTCTTTACTGTTTTATTTTTTTTCTCTCAACTCTTTTCACTTTCAAGTCGTGCACGACAGTTACTCTTCTCCTCCATTCCACTTCCTTATTTTTCGTTTTTTTTTTGCTATAAATTCTGGTTTCCTTTCTTCTTCTCTAATTTTGATTTCTCGCTTTTGTTCTCTACTCTTCGTCTTTCTTCTTTTTGTGGATTTTTTTTTCTGCATTTTGGTTCTTCTATTTGAGAGGTATTTTCGTTCCTTATTTTATAGCAGTTGTTTTTTCAATTTTTTTTAGTTTATTAGTGATAATTTTTTAAGTTAGTTTTTTGTATTTTTGCAGAAAAATGTCTTCTAAAATGAAGAAGGATATGATTGTGGAGTCATCCAAAATCAAGAGGAAGAAGAGAGATGATGTTCCTAGAAGGAAGAAAAAGTTTGATTCTGCTGCTGTAATCATCGATTTTCCTGAAGATGAATATGAAACACATAAGGTTTATTTTTCATCTGCTTCTTATCTATTTCTTATTTGTTTCTTCTTTATTTCTTTATTTTGTTTTGGCTGTTTTTTGAGTCATGATTTTTCTGTTTGTTTTTTTATATGTTTATTAACTGTTTCTTATCCGTTTCTTATTCGTTTCTAACCTATATATTATATGTTTTTATTTGTCATTGTTTTTAAAATTATTAAATAGGGATTATAATTAGAAAAGATATGCAAGTTAGTTTTTTTTTAACATGAAGAAGATGAGTTAATTAGTTAATAGTTAATTAAATTTGGAATAACCTATGGAAGATTAGAATGCAGTTTAGAACTTCTTCTTCGAATACTTGATGATTTCATTTTTGTGGCATGATTTTTTTATGTCTTGTTTTTTTTGTTATCTGTTTCTTATTTGTTTCTTATTTATTTCTTATCTTTCTCTTATACGTGTTTATATATGTTTTTTGAGTCATGATTTTTTTTGTTTGTTTTTTTGTTATCTGTTTATTAATTGTTTCTTATCTGTTTCTTATATGTTCCCATCTCTCTATTATATTTTTTTTATCTGTTTTTTCTTAGGTGTTTTGTAGAATACTTGATGATTTCTTTTTTGAGACATAATATTTTTATGTGTTTGTTTTTTTGTTATCTGTTTCTTATCCGTTTCTTATTTGTTTCTTATCTGTCCCTTATATGTTTTTTATCTGTTTCTTTTTATTTGTTTCTTATCCATTTTTTTATTACAGGATTTTGATTTTTTTATTCCTATGAATAAGAGATTTACTGGTAGGGTTCCTGGTGCTAAGAGATTTGGTGTTTTGAGAAACATCCGTGATACTCTTAGTGCAAAACAGCTTGATATGTTCAAAGGTTCGTGTTTTGGTGATTTTATTGGTTTGGTTGATATTGGATTTTTCAACCTCAGCCTTTTCATTCAGTTTTTTTAAGGGAATTGTTCTATAAAAAGAATGAGTTTTGGTTTGAATTTAGGAAGAAGAGGTTAAGGTTTAGTTTGTATGAATTTGGATGTATTACTGGTTTAAAATGTTCTGGATCTGAGGATAAGTTTAAGCTGGTGAATGTAAATAGTTTTTTATGATAGGTTTTTTAGTCCTATTCAAAAATTGGATAGGGAAGATTTGGAAAAAGAGTTTTTGAGACAGCCATGGGAGAATGATGAGGATGCTGTCAAGTTTGCCCAAGTTTACCTTCTGTTTTGCTTTTTAATGTGGACTGATGTGAAGTCAAGTTATAACGTTGATAGATACCTTATTAATGTGATCGACGGTGAATATTGTGATGAGTTTCCTT
>CANYLF012748267.1:0-15406 GCA_948193215.1 Bocquillonia castaneifolia
CTCTAGATTACCGATATATAATCAGTTCTATAAAATAATAAATAGATTTAACAGAAATTGTGAAATTCTATTTAGAATTTCTTACCTCATATCTGTAAATTCCACGCGGTAAAATCCAGTAATATACCACTTAAAATGAAGGTTGAGAGACCAGGAAACCATAAACACCAAAATTATTTGATTTTAACTCCATATGTGAAAGTTTTGAGAGTTAGAAAATTGAGAGAGTTTTAATATATAAAAAATATATAAATATATGTTGCAAAGATCTTCCTCCGTTTCTTTCTTTTCTTTCTTTCTTTCTTTTTTTAATTATAATGGTTAATTACCACTTTAATCCCTGAATATTTTGTAAAATTATAACTTAACCTTTATAGAAATTCTTCTTACAATTTCATCCAGAGTAAATTGTAAAAATTTTCTTTTACAATAATATATAAATAAATCCTCTAAAATATTTTTTTATCATATATTATTATTATTTTAATTATACATATTATTATTTTAATTAATTATTTATTTTTTTTTGATGAACAGGTATCTAGGTTCCTGTTTTACGGTTGACCCGACTAATCCTGAGCGGGCGCTGTTACATGTCCCTCCCCAAGGGGTGCTGAGATAAGTCACGGATCGAACCCGCGACCTTCTCAGCAGCACAAGTGGTCTTTGACCAGCTAGGCTATTACCCCTTGGGTTATTTTTATTATTATTATTTATTTTATTTTATTTATTTTTTTAGGATGTTACATACAATGTACATAATTGTTAATTTTTTAATTAAAAGCTGAAATTTATATTTTAGCGACTCTTTTTTCCTAAGATTGTGTAACAAATTTTTACTTATAACAATCATTCTTTTCAAAAAAAATCAATTAAGTTATATTTATTTTTTTCATTATTTTTTTTATTTTTTTGGTAAATAGTTAATTTTTATTTATTTTTCTCTTATAAATTAACAACTTGTATTAATAAATATTTTAATTTCAATTTTTTAAATGTTTAATTTATTTAACATCTTATTGACTTAACTATGATATACATATCTTTAGTTTTTATTTAATTAATTTATTTTAAACTTAAAAATGGATTGAATTTTTATTTAATTTTCTTATATTTATGATGAGTAATTTTATTGAAATATTATTTGAAAATCGATTTACATTTTTTGTTGGAGATATAATGTTTGAAATGAAAATCTAATACTAATCTGGTCTTTAATTTTATTATATTATTTTAGATTGCAATGAATATTGTGCAATCTTACATATAAAAATTATTTGAGGATATGTAAAGAAAAAAGTAGGTAATTATAGAACATATAAATATTAAATATTATAAAATATTCAATTTATAAAAAAATTCGTAAAAATTCATATCATCTTAAAACATAAAATTTAATTCTTCAAAAGAATCAATCAATATTTTTAGCTTTAATTGAAGAATAAAAATAATATATTTAAAATTTATTTATGTATGTATATAAATAATTTTAGTTGTTAACTTATATATGATATGTTTTTAATGATAATATATTTTTTTTTCATGAATTTTTATAAACTTAAAATTTTTCCGCACAACACATGGGTATCTAACTAGTTGACTAAAAATTAACAAGAGGTAAATCTTGTAGCAGACGGATTTTTTTAAAATAAAAATACTTTAATGAGATAACCTAATGATTGACACATGTGTATTGAACATGTGAGTATTAGGTTAATTTTTCCTTCTCATACTAAAATAAATAAATAAATATAGATTTTTTTAAAAAGAATTTAAAAGATATGTTATATCAGAATACATTTTTAAAAATAATCTAAATACAAATAAGTTTTCAATTATCACATAAAATTACAAAAGGAATGCAATATTGCGGGATATATTTGTTAGAATGAATGCATATGGCTGAATAGCCCAACTACTGAGTTTAAGAGTGTACACTAAATGATACCTACAACTAATAATTCTGCCTCTATTATAATCCAATAAAGGCCTACTAATTCTAGGGAAAACTGAAAATGGATAATTTGGTATTCTATTTTTAGAACAAGGAAAAAAACCTATATAA
The DNA here is from genome assembly GCA_948193215.1 of Bocquillonia castaneifolia. Classification (NCBI taxonomy): domain Eukaryota; kingdom Viridiplantae; phylum Streptophyta; class Magnoliopsida; order Malpighiales; family Euphorbiaceae; genus Bocquillonia; species Bocquillonia castaneifolia. The sequence goes on from CANYLF012748267.1 coordinate 2,066, forward strand.
AATAACATAAATTAAAAAAAATTGAAATCGTTTGAACTAAAACCACAATATGTCATGTTATCAATTAATTTGGTCAGTAATCACCACTTCATCATTAAATGAAAAAAAAACCTACTTCCATGTCATTTCTCAATTCCCAGGTTGATGATTATAATATTTATATTTTATATGATAAATAAATAAAATAGAAAAGCAAAATAACAGTAAAATACAAAGAAGGAAAAAAGAAAAGAAAAAGGAGAGAGAAAGGGGAAAGTAGAAACCCTTAAGTTCCAAACTGTCAGATAGAAACTGAGAGAGCAACAAAACAAAAGAACAAACTACAGGAACGAACTTAGAAACTACCCATTCTTCTTCTTTTTCTTTTTCTTTTTTTCCCCCTTCTCTCTTAACACTCTTCGCTGTCTCTCTTCTTCCCCTTCTTCTTCAATCTGTATTTTATTTGTTTATATATTAATAATATTAATTATAATGAATCCTCACAAAACAGAACAAAACGATCTCTTCCACAGTCATCATCATCACCACCACCATCATGATCTGGTCCCACCAAACTCAACACCAGCATCATCACAGATCATCCAAACTCAATCACATCCCTCCATTCACCACGACGACCTTTCTTCACTTCCCGAAATTGTCCTTTTCCGTTCTTCCTCTCCTGACTCACCGAGTCAGTCCTCTTCTGAGGAAGACAACAACTCCGACTCACTCATTAACCCTAATACCAACAATAATATTCATAAACCTCCCAATAATCACATCTCTAACCCCCAACCCGCTTACATTAATCCGGAGCCCCATATATCTTCCCAATTTTACACCTTCAACTCCGAATCTCACTCTCTCATGATTCGTTGCATTCTCGAGCACCGACTCGCTACTCCCGACGAGATCCGCACCGCCACGCCCCGTTCCGTTTTGAAATCCTGGAGGTCCGTTTGGAAGGACCGCAATGAAGATACTGCTTACATCACTGGTTGGAAAAGAATTCAAGAAAAATTAACGGCTCATGTCGACCCTACAACTGGTAATGAATTCCTTTGCTTTAAGAATAATTCGCAGCAATTTGTATCTCATATCAATCAATGGCAAGATATTGTAATGAGTTTTCATGGTGATGCTGATTTAAAACATTTAGGGTTACGTGAAACTATTGAGAGAATTAAACAGGTTTGGACTGTAGGTGCTAAGTTTTATGGTATTCCTGAGAGTTTTATTAGGGTTTGTGTTGCTGCTTGTCCTGTTTGTTCTACTGCTTCAGAAGGCGGTGGCGGTGGTTCTGGTTCTAGAAATAAACGTCGTCGTTTTGAGTATACAGAGTCTTTTGATGTTCCTGCTAAAGAAGTCCCACACCGCTTACAGCAATTAGCTGCTAAACATAAAGTTGTGCTCTGCATTAGACAGAAGTATATTCGGTATAAGCCTTTTATGGCTGAGGTTAAAGATTATGCTTGTCATAGAGCTGGTGAACCTGTTGCCAAGAAATCGAGGATGCTGAAGAGAGAGCCCTATGCTTCCAAGAGGTGTGGTTGTGGGTTTAGGATTAGAGCCATTGTGCCAATTACTAATTATAATGAGAAAGATAAAACTTTTGTGTATCAGGAAGAGGGGATGGCTGTTTTTAAACTTTATGCTGTACATTCAGGTCATGAGCCGGGACCATTGGATGGCAATGCAAGGATTATGCATCGAGTTGTAGGGCATAAAGGTAGTTATATTTTAGATCAAGAATTGGACTATGGAGTACGTGAGGATTTGGACAGTGATGGGTTTGGGCTGATAAGCAAGGATGATGGGGAATTGCAACTATCAGTTTTGCAGCAGGTGCAGGAGTTGAGGAATGAAATTGGGCTATTGGAAGGGAGGTTGAGGAGAATCCCTAGTGAATTGTTGGGTTCTGTGTCGCAGGAGTTGTTTGAAATCGTTAATAAGGTCAGGAATGTAGGAGAAGACGGTACAAAGGCAATTGGGCTTCTTTCACAAAAGCCCCATTCAGACGATGTGCTGGTAGGGGATAATGATTTGTCTCATTGGAGTGATCATCATCACGAACGAATGTATGGGAATGGCAAGGAAACTGACTTGATTGATGATGATGAAGATAGCTTTGGACGGACACTTGGGGATGTTGTTCCTTGGGTCCAAATGAGAACAGAGTGTAGAAACGACAAAGATCTGATGAGCGAGTCATGTAAGCCTGATAAATGGTTGAAGTGCAGTGATTTTGATGAGAAGAGCATTCTTGACTGTGAGGATACTAAATTAACCAAGCCCATGAGACATGATGAGGCTATAGTGACAGATGTAGGTCTTATACAGGTTGACAGTTTTTATCAAGAAAATCCAAAATGGTATGATTCTCCATGTGGGTTGGACTCCGGTGCAGATTGTGGGGACAGTGGATTTAGACATGGGGAGATCGTATAGCCCTGAAGAATTGGTTGACCTACTAACATATTGAATTTTCATTGTGCCCATTCAAATGTTCTATCAGCGGAACTGGGCTGTACATTTATGAATACTGAAGAATGGAGCTTCCCACATGCGTTTAGGTATCTTTGTTGTGTGTTGTTCTGTAAAGTATGCTCAGTTGGGCTTTTCTGCACATACCTTAAATATGAATATTTGTTAACCACACTGGAAATCATAATTTTCAGCTGGTTGCTTTCACATTGGGTGTCATTAAGTTCTTTAAAATTCGTGTAATCATGTATATATATTATGTAGTGCTTTCTAGTCCTAACATGGCATGAATGATATATGTCCAACTTACTTGATTAGCAGGCAATGGTTTTATATTTGTTTCGATTAAAGGTTTTGTGCCAGTTCATCTGATACCTTTTGTGATTTTTTCTTTAGATGATCATTTTATGTTTGCTACATTATTCATAACTATACAAGAAACTGGAGCCACTTATTACTGTCTTGCTTATGCTAGCAGTTTTTAAGGTTTTTGTGTCAGTTCATCTGATACCTTTTTTAATTATTTTCTTTAGATGATCATTTTTTATTCTACTATGCTATTAAGAACTATACAAGAAGCCAAAGCCACTTTTTGCTATTTTGCTTATACTAGCAATACGGGCTTGGCTGTGATGCCTTTGGGTCAAAGTTTCTGTGAGTGCATAGTTGGTGGCCTTTTCTAGTAATTTCTTGTGCTATTAACTATTTGAACCTATGTACTCTATCAGCCAATGATAAATTTTGTCAAATTCTTGTGGATTATTCTGGGCATATGTTGATATCTGTTTAACATCTTTAAGTGTGTCAGTCAATGCATCAACTCTATACTGATTTGAGAAATGATATTTATATATATGGTTTTTAATGTGAAACTGACAATGTAACATTCTTCATTTCTGCAAATACACTTACCTGCATATGACCGATGGTTTTGGATTTTGATGATTTCTTAATACACCTGCTGACAAAGAAGTATTGAACAAATTTTACTGGTTACCTTTTGCTTAATTAGTAAGTGTTGTCTACCTAATGTAAATGTGGGTAGGTGGGGCTATTTTGATGATGTTCCTTCATTGTATTATCAATTTGGTAGGTTAAAAAAAAATCATTTTCTGAATATTCCATGCTGCACTAGTTCTCAAATTTCTTGCTTAATCTCAGTCCTGCTAACAACTTGGTATGATTTAGATTGATTGAGGGGGTGGGGAAAAGGGGTGACAAGGAGTTACTTCTGGAAGTCTGTGCTTAATTTCAGTCCTGCTGACAACTCTCTATATTAGAGTAGATTAAAAGGGGAGAGATGGGTGACAAGGAGTTGCCCTGTGTGCTTAGGATCTTCATAAACGATCATACTGTTATGTTCCTTTGGTTTTACTTGTCTAATATGCTTGTTTAGATGTTACTGTCCTTGTTATTCTATATCTACTAGTAGTTGAATGGTTTATTCTCTTGCAAATAATTCTTTTTAATCCGTAAGTTAACTTTTTCTGTCTTTGAAGGCCATTGTACCTTGATAAGTGAGTTCAACATGGAAGGACTACGAAGATAGTTGAGCAACATTTTTTGTAAGTGACAAGGTATGCCTGGAATCAACGATTATGAATGGGGAAAGTATGGTAGGAATTCTTCGATGGATGTTATGCTTTTGTTTTTTGGGATTCCCCATTATTTAGTATTGTCTACTGGGTATTTAGATGCACACTCTGCTTAGGAATGAAATTGCCCGAGACAAGTAATGATCCAGCTTCTAAAACTATTTAATTGTGCTGTTTCCTTTTTTATTTTCTTCCGTTTATATGTTTTACTGCTTGCATAATACTCTCTGCCAAGGAACCGTGGCATCTATATCGATTTGACTGCTAAACTTTGGGACTTGGAAATTTTTTTGTTGTGAGTTAGTTATGTGCTGCAAGAGTATATGTTTTGACATCAATCTAAAATCTTGGAGCTCTAAATGAGCATAGTAGCTTAGCTTTAATTGTTCTCTTATTGCCCAAGTGTCGTGTTCTTCACATGCTCTGGTGGGTTAATTGCAGTAGTGATTATGCCAGAAAAACAGTATGTATATGTTGGTCATACGGCAACTGGTCTTATTGTGATTCCCATTTCACTGGTCATGGGGTTCCACACGGTTGCTGAGCTACTAGTTTATAGGATTTCTTATTGCGCTCTGTTGTGTTCTTTTTTTTTTTTTAAAAACATGAATCAACTCTTTTGATAGCCAAGCCCAACCACGGCATCAATATTTGGCAGGAGCTGCAGCTGAGGAGGCACCCTGATCCGATGTACATTGCAAGTGTTACATAGAGAAAGCTCTAAAATCAGCCAGCTGGATATATTATAAAAACTAAATAAAGGCCTAATGATGAAATAAATCTAAGCCTTTAAAGAAAATTACAAATATAACTAAGTCTTTTAATTTTTCTAATTATATCCAGATTTGAAAGATTTGTTGTAATTTTAATTAAATCATTACTAATGATCAATTAAATTTAAGTCTTTTCATGTAAATCACAAATCTAACCAATTTTTAAAATTTTAATAATTATAATGGAATTTTATTTGTCTATTCAAACACAGGACAATTTGGAAATTGTATAAACTTGAAATTGAAATGAAATTCATATAAAAAATTTTGATTAAAATTACATTCAATCAAAATTTTAGATTTAAGTGGTCATTATTAGTAGGGATATAGTTAAAATTGTAACCAACCTTTGAATTTTGGTTATAATTATAAATATTAAAAGGTTTATTTAAATTTGTAATTTCATTTAACTGTTTTGATTTATTTGGTCATTATGCCTTAAAAATAAAAGGGCTAATTGTTTAATATATTCAAAACACAAAAATATAGTAGTGTAAATTGAAAACAAAGGGAGCACTGGTATAAATATACTAAAACTCATGGGGTAAATGTCTTGCCTTTTTTTTTAAAAAAATAATCACATTTGACTCTCAAATTTATAAAAAGAATAAAAATCATTTTTGTGGAAATAGGATAAAAGAATATCCGAAACCAATTATTGATTCGGTTTGATTTTATCAAAAAAACTGACCAAATCAAAAGAAATGTTAAAAACCAAGTTAATTATAGTCAAAGCAAGTGATCCGCTCTAACTAGGATCAATAAAAAAATTGATTTCTTTTAAATTTTTTCAAAAAATGAGTTTTTTTATTGAATCTGGTAACGAAGGCAATTCAGATTTAAATTAGTTATGGATGAAATTTTACATTAGATTTATTTTTCTAATTTTTTTAGTCTGATTAAATATGGATTTTTATATTCTATTTTTGAGATTTTATGGATATAAATAAAAAAAAATCAGAACGATTTAAAATGAGATTTGTGATAAAATCCCGGATGAGACTTTTTTCCCCCCCATGGGTATCGTGAAATAACTTGTTCATCAACTCCAAATGCTTAACAGCTAGTTTTGTTTAGTGGGCTTTTACGAACACAAACACGTATGCAATAAACAGGACGGATCTACACATAAGCCCCGAATCTCTTACCGAATATTGGTTCAACTCAAGAGTTCCCAAAGAAAGAACGTGTCTAAAAATGCTATATTTGGGTACTAGAAAAAGTGCGATTTCATTACGCTTTTTGAAACAACATTACTAATCTGAAAAGGAGAAAAGCTTAAGGGCCTTAAACCCACTTCAAGTTCAACAGTTAATATGTAGAAATTTTATTGAGAGTTTGCGGGTTTCAATCTCACTCCTGGCAAGTATCTGGACACAAAGTCGCGAGCCAAGGCTTGGAGATCATCATTTTCCAGTTGCGAATCTAATGGATTGTAGAGACCAGCACTTGTCAATTCTACATGCTGGGCCTGTAATTGAAGATGATCAAAATGCATTGACATGTTAGAATTATGTGATGCCATCTCCGAAGATGAAGCTATTTCACTAGTGGATAGAATACTTGTCGTTTGTTGATGCAAAGGAAGTCTCTGTAATGTTGAAAGTCGGGCCTGAATATACGCCAACTCTGCCTGCAAATTCACTACCTACACCCACATTACTAAATTTATCGGTCAACCTGAAAGTGAATTCCTTTCCCAAACTCAAAAAAAACTCATCCACATTGAACAAAAGCTTATCAAGACTTTAATGTCATGTCCTCTGCATTTAATATATCATTTTATATTAATGTCCATTATTAGAAAGACACAATCCTTAAGCAAAGCAGTATAAGTTTTTCTCTATGATTAGGTGAAGCCATTAATTTATAAAGTGGACAAATAAGTTGCTTCTCGAAAGAGCTGTGCAGTCCCTTGAACGTAGAAACCGGAGGAGAAAAGAAGGTTTATCATTATATATTGTCTAGTATAATAAAGGATAAATCTATTACATTAAGAGTATACAAGTCTACGCACGTGCTGTTTAATTAATCAAAGCAAGATGACAAAAAAATGAAACTAGGTCAAATTAATTATTTTTTCGCCTCAAATCATTGCAGTCTGCAAATCAATCTTATAAGAAATCAAACATTATACTGTAAAAAATTGTATCGTAAAAGCTGTAGTCAAACTCAAATTTCAAATCGAAGATTACAAGAAAAGCACCTCTCAAAAAAAAAAAAAAAAAGTAAATAGCAACTCTAGGCTTCATATGTCTTCTAGCTAGATCATCCCTTATGTACAGATATGATAATATAGGCGATGAAAAAAATTTTAAAAATCAAAGTACTATAATTTATTGTATCATGTGTGGGATATATATTCTTTATATAAAATGGAATTTTGTCCTGAAGTCGAAATGCAATTAATTAATTATATTAGTGATGTTAAAAAAATAAAATAAATTAAATTAGTAATAAAAACAAGAAGTTAGTGGTATTTTACCTAATAAAAGCAAAAGGCTATATACATTAATTGGTTGTTATAATCACTAGCTAATTGAAATCTTGAAACTAGCTTTAGCTCAATTGTGCTTTATGAAAAAATAAATCAAATAAAAGAAAATAAAATGTACATTTAACTGTTAAGGAAAAGATTTGATGAAGAAGAAAATAATCTATACAAGTAATTGGAAGATGATGGCCCATGTGATTTATAAAGACTTTTTGGGTGCAGTAGATTCACCACAATAGAACCAACACACATGGGTAGGACCCACGAGTGCCATCATCTAGAGAGCTGAAGTAAACCTTCTCCATTTGCAAAGTTTATATATAAATATATAGTAGTTATAGTAACTTAGTATATAATAAATTGTTTTTTTAATCGTATCATACAATTAAATAAATTGCATTAACATAGTAAATCACTATTACGTATTTACTCTGCATGTCTCCTATACCGATTTACAAGAAAGGTCGAACCATCAAAGTCAAAAACTGCAAATATTTCAATATTTCTCGAGCTGCTAAAAACATTTTCTTGCTAGATAGTATATACATATAGTAATACATGGTAGTCAACCCTTGTACATGGCGGCCCTCTCGTTAAAAGCCATAGTAGAGAGTCAGTAGTAGTATTATAAAATGCCGAGCTAGCAAGCTTTGATTGCACGAGTTTCACGCTATTATTTTATGGAAAACCCATCACCCAAAACACACAGACTAGAATAAATTATCACACTCCGTGTGCACAATAGTATATTAAGATTAGAATTTGAGAATTTCTTTTACTTTTTTCACTCAATTTATTGCTACATCGAATCGAACAACCAAGACTAGAAGAAAAATAAAATCACAGCCACTGTACGTGGCTGACTGACCGACCGATTCCATGGCAAAACTTGTCCTTTCATCCTTGGACCTTGAAAAACTGACATGCTCTGTGAAATTAACAGTGATACAAATGTGAAAGCCTTGACCAGCTTCTTCTAGGGTTTCATTTTTTTTCCTCTACATTTACACGACTTTGTATGACTAGCTATTACTAGCTATATTCTGCCATGAAATGAACGTATCAGTTATGTTTGGAAACATGAATCTTAAATGTTGTCGGGTTTTCTTTAATTTCCAGGATTGCTTAAGTTAACCGACTGAATGATTATGGTAACCTTTTTTCTAATCACTAGATGATATTCCAGTATAAGCTAAGGATTACTAATGCTCTGCACATAAAGAAAACATACACCACAAGATCATTATAGGCACAGCATAAATAGCCAAGGTCTGAGACTGTTTCTAGCTCAAAATTTTAATTTCTATTGAGAAAAATTTAAGCTCTTAACTGCCAAAAAAATAAAACAGAAACAGAAGTGATATTTAAAAGCACATGGTTGACAGTGAACAAATATCAGAATATTTTTATATATTTATGATTTTTTTTCCAGCTTCTTCTGCTTTCTCTCTTGTTGTTTCTTGAAAGGGGGGTATATATATGAACCCTAGTTAGTTACCAATCGGTGAAGTTATAATCACTTAAGCTGTCTATATAAGTAATGAAGCATGCATGTTAGATTGATAGTAAGGCTAGACATAAATTAATAAGTACGGCATTTAGGATGTAGAATAAGAGAAATTACCTGCTGTTGGAGAGTGAAAAGATGGCCAACACAACCATAAACAGGATCTCTAACCCTAGCCAAGGCTTCATAACAAAGAGTAACCACTGCATCAAGCCGTTTATGGGTAGGTAAGCGCAAGAGAAGCTTGGAGGCATTGCTAGCACCAAACACTTTATGCACAGCAGCAAAGTGAGCGGTGCCTTGGTCCGAGTCAAAATAGGGTGCAAAAATGCACCCTTTAAGACACTTTCTCCTCAAAAACTTGCAGGCACCACAAGGCCCACCTCCATTAGTCAACCCACTCATCTCTCGATGCTATTACTATATGTCTCGCTTAATTCTATGTAGGAGATTGTTCAATTCTCTATTTTAACCGTCCTTTGGGGTCTATCTAGGCAGCAAGCAAGAAGCAGGGAGGAGGAGGAGGAGGAGGAGGAGGGGAAGGGGAAGGAGGAGGAGAAGAAGAAGAGATAAAAAAAAAGAAAGAAAGAAGAGGGGAGAGTTAAGTTAATTAGAGAAAGAAATGTAAAGAAGCTTATTTGGTGGTAGGTCAGTTGAAAGGACAGGTTGAATTGTTCTTTATAAAATAAGAGACAAAGAGATAGTGAAGAGGTTAATGTTTATGTAATGGAATGGATGTATTTTTGTAATTGGTTCAAACTTTAAAGCCACGGCGAAGAGAAAGAGAGAGAGTGAGAATTATAGTATTAATATTAGTAATTGAGAGAAGCAAAGAAAGAAAGAAAGATTGCGTGAAGCAAACATACATACATGAGGTGAGTGAGTGACAGTATCAACTCCCAACCGCCGCAGTTACGGCCACGTGGGACAAACATCCCATCCTATTTCTGCTTTTCCTCTTGTCCTTTCCATCTTATCTTTCTCCCATCTGTCTGATCTATTCCCATTTGGACGTCCACACACAGCTTTCTATCTATCTATATTTCCCCCCCTTTTTCGCTCTTTTTTTCTTAAAGAAAAAAAAAAGACTACTGTATTTCTCTAGTAGAGGAATTTGATTAGTAATTTTGAGTGAATTAATTTATTAGTAATAGTTTCCTTGGTAGCATTACTCGAATATTTGAATTTTGACTCAACGGATGAATCCCTTTTCTTGCTTAATCTAATTTCATAGCTGTTTCATAATGCACTAAATCTTGTCTTTCTGTCTAATCTCCAAATCTATCTGATAGAGTAGTAGATATTGGACTAATAATATCATATAACAGAAAAATAGCATCTTTCTAAAAAACTAAGGGAATAGGAAACCAATAGGACACTTGTAAGAAATCTAGCAGGTGCTCCCAAAACCCTAGATTCCTTGAACATACTATATAAAGAATAGTACAAGAATATGTGAGGTATTTCTATTCTTCTAAAACTCTAAACCCTTCTGTTCTTTATTCTCTTGATATTATTTACTGACTTAAGCATCGAAGTACGAACGGGACCCCCTAGTCCCGTCGTGTTTTGACCCATTTATTTGTGTTGTAGAGACCCGCAGAACAGACATATAGACCCGGAGATAGAGGATAGAGGCCCGCATGGAGAATCAGGATCCATCAGTTGGTGTGGAGAACATGAATAATAACACAGTCACTGGAATACCAACAAACATAAACATTTCTCAACAACAAGGACCTTTTGCTAGAAATGGTGGAGTACCATTTTTTGATTGGACATCCACAGGTCCTTCAACAAACATAACCTATCAGCATCATCACATTTCTAACCAAAGAGTACAGTCCCGTCGTGTTTTGACCCCTTTATTTGTGTTGTAGAGACCCGCAGAATAGACATATAGACCCGGAGATAGAGGATTGAGGCTCGCATGGAGAATCAGGATCCATCAGTTGGTGCGGAGAACATGGATAATAACACAGTCATTGGAATACCAACAAACGTAAACATTTCTCAACAATAAGGACCTTTTGCCAGAAATGGTAGAGTACCATCTTTTGATTAGACATCCATAGGTCCTTCAACAAACATAACCTATCAGCATCCTCACACTTCTAACCAAAGAGTAACAACAAGATTCCTGACAAACCCCAACCCAGATTTAATACAACAATACCAATAACCATGCAAACCCTCTCTAGAAATCAAACTTCTTCTTCTGCCCAAACACCCAACCCAGGAATGCAACCCCAGGTAAACCTGCAGGAAACAATGTCTAACCTGATGTCTGAAATGGCTGGCATTTTCCAGCAAAGAATGGCTAAAGTATTGCAATAATATGCCCAACCCAACTCTAGGCCACACGATCAACCACCCCCACCACCTCAAAACACTCAGCCAATCCAAGAATCATCTCAATATATCCCCCTATACACCCACCTATCATACCCAGACACCCAACTATTACAACCCAGAAACTTACTTACCTAAAGGCAGTGATGAATCAGAAGTTGGCAGAGGCCATGGTAGAAACCCCTGGGGGGCATAGGGGGAGAGGCCGCTAACAGCTGCAGGGATAGAGCAGCAAGTCCTGGATGTGTTTAAAAGGCTAAAGAGGGGGGATCTGGTTGAGGATTTCCAAAGTGATGGCGGATCTCCGTTATCCATGGCTATTTTACCGAAACCTCTACTGGACAAGATCAGGACCCCTAAGATGGACTTCTTTGAAGGGTCAGGAGATCCAAAGGAACATGTAACCAAGTTCCTTACCATGATGAGCCTACAGCATGGCGTTACAGACGCTATAAGGTGTAGAGTGTTCCCAACTACACTTAAAGGAGTTGCTCAGCAATGGTATCTTCAACTTCCTAACTCTTCAATGCATAGCTTTGCAGATCTATAAATCTCATTCAGGAAACGGTACAGGACAAATGTTCCACCCCCAAAGAAGTCTAATGATCTGCATAGATGCATCCAGAGGCAGGATGAATCCTTAAGGGATTATGTAGTGTGGTTCAACAAGGAGGCAATGTTGATAGAAAGCCTCAATAAGGAAACAACTATAGAAGCCTTGAGAAAGGGCACCCATTTCCAGGAGAGCTACATAATAAACTCATTACAAAAAAACCAACCTCATTTAAAGAGGCAATCACCATAGCTCAGAAATAGGCAGATCTTGATGATGCCCTGCGGAATGATAGAAGGGATATGGAGAAGAGAGGGGAAAGTAATCGAAGAGGAGAAACGGGCTGCGAGGGTAAAGGAGGGAAAGAACCTTACAGGAGCCGTTCAGATTATAATACTCGGCAAGACTACCCAAGCCGAGGTAACTTTACACCACTGACCGCCCATAGAGAAGACATCTTGCTCTAGATCAAAGAAAATGGGGAATAAATTACAAAGCCTAGGCCGTTGAGGGTAGAGTCCTAGGATAGGCGAAACTAAAGCAAATACTGCAAATATCATAGAGACCATGGCCACGCTACTGAGGAGTGCAGGAATTTATAGTATGAAATATAGCGATTGGTGCAGAAGGGAAAACTGAAGAAGTTTGTGGGAAATGTAGATCCTGAGTAGAAGAGAGAAAGGGAAGAGAAGAAAGAGGAGAGACATGAGCCGCCGTCAGTAAAGAAGAGGATTGAAGGGAAGCTTTATGGGGTTATAACAGCGGGAAACCCACTGATAGAACCACCAAGGAAAAAGCAAAGGCTGCAGGTGTTCACCATCGACACCAACTTCCTTGAAGTATCCTTTGATCACATAGATGCCACTCATGTGAAGGAGCCACATAATGATGCATTAGTAATTGAAGCCATGATGGGGGAATACTGGGTGTGCAGACTGCTAGTGGATGAGGGAAGTGCAGTCGATCTGATGACCAAAAAGGCATACCTGACTATTGAAGGGAAACTAGCGACTCTCAAGCCAGTAAAAAAGCCATTTGTTGGTTTGGGAGGCAGACCAAAACAGCCTCTAGGGATAGTAGAAATGGAGATGCGGTTTGGTGAGGACCCTGGCCCCACTAAGACACTAAAGATACCTTTTAATATTGTTGACATGGATCTAGCTTATAATGCTATATTGGGTAGACCTCTGCTATATGCAATAGGTGCCATTATGAGTATCCGGTACTTGACAATAAAAATCCCAACCCCTAAAGGGCCGGTGGTGGTTAAAGAAAATAAAAAAGCATCCCAGAAGTGCTATACGGTAGCCGAAGGAGGAAAAATGGAGTCACTCAGTATTGAGCAGATCATGACCCCTAATATAGGAGAAAAAAGAACAGAGCCTGGTGATGCAACAAAGGAGTTTGGGATGACAAAAGTGAAGGTAAAGATTGGAGGATGAATGAAGCATAAAACTGAAAAAGGAGTCACTGATGTTCTGATGGATAATCAGGACTTGTTCTCAACAGACCCAAGGGAGATAAAAGGTGTAGACCCAAGCATAATTATACATGAGCTTGCGGTTGACCCAAAGGCAAACACTACTAAAAAAAAGGCATTT
>CANYLF012748474.1:0-12848 GCA_948193215.1 Bocquillonia castaneifolia
AAAATAATATCTCGAATTTATTATAAAAATGATTAAAATATTAAAATTCAATTTTGAATCAATAGTTCTAATAAACTGTTAAAATATCTTAAAATAAAAAAATATGTATTAGATATAATAAATAAGTTAAAATTAAAAAAAATCAAACCCATTAAATTTAATAAATTCATACATGGTTTTATGGGGTTCTAACCAGATTTTAAGGATTTTTAATCGGATTTGATCGGATTTTTAATGAATCAATTAAAGTCCAGGTTTTGAAGTCACCTAACTTGGTTAAGTGGTCGATTCCCGATTTTTTCGTTTGAACTGGTCAGGTTTGACAACATTGCTCCTTATATGAGGATGGAGGTCTCAAAGTAGACTTATTCATGGCCCCTCGGTGGACTCGGGTCAGGTCATATCCACCTTGAAATAATCAAGAGGGGGTGAATTGGTTTGGAATAGAAAAATACAAACTTAAATGCTCAATTAAAATTTTCAATCAAATAGTGGAAGCAATTCAATTAGTTAAATGCAATAGCAATCAAACTAATTGAAAAATAAAACAAATAATAATTAAGCAACCAAATAAAACAAACAACTAAAGCAATCAAAATCAATCAAGCAAAAATCAATATGAAAATATAAAGAGAGTAGGGAAGAGAAAATCAAACATGTAATTTATAGTGGTTCGACCAACTCCTTGCCTACATCCACTCCTCCCAAAGACACTCTTTGGGTTCCACTAACACAAATGATTACAATGAAGATTTCAAAGCTATCTCCAACCTTTACAATGTGAGATTTACTAGGCTATCTCACTACATTTACAATGAAGATTCCTAAGGCTATCTTCAGCCTTTACAAATGAGTTTTCCAATGGCTAACTCAAAACCCAACCTTAGAGTTTCCCCAACTCACAAAGAACTGACACTAGTATAAGGTAGAAAGACCACTCAACCCAAGCAACAAATACTCTAGAGTTCTAACTACCCACATAATACAAAAAGGAAAATGATAAGAAGAAGAATGATTGTGTTTTCTCGCAATTACAATATAAACTCTCAAATAACTTATGAATATTGTGACCCTTGATTGCTATTCTTTCTTCAAGCTCTTATGTATCTTTTGATGTCTCAAATACCTCCTTTTATAGGTAAGAAAATAGAAATGGCCATTCTCAATCAACCAAGAAATTCAAACTTGATTGGTGAGGTTCCATTCTTCAAGGATGCCAACTTGCTTGACAGATGTAGCATGTCTCCTTCAAAATTCAATATCTCCAGCTATACTCATTGAAAAATTGTGATTCCAATTTTGTCAGAAACTAGACATCCATACCTTTTCAACGGTATATGGTACATTTTATGGAGATTTGTAGATTTTGTGTAATCATTCAAACAATGGACGCCTAAGGCATGTGACTTTACAGCTAGAGGAGTCTGTATTCAAACAAGGATATCTCTTTGTAGAAAATTCAAAATGCTCCACCGTTTTTTCATTGAAAACTAGACTTCCAGAGCTTCAATTTCAGAAAATGATTCACATTAAAATGATTTTTCTACAATTTTTGGCATAATTTCAAAGACAACCCATGTGTTCAGTTCTTTGTCTGGCAGCATGACCATAAATCACTCAAAAATTCATATCTTTAATTTTCTAACTCTAAAAATTCAAATAAAATATTTTCTGAGAAGTAGACTTATTGGGCTTTCCATCCATATAAAATTTGTTGAATATTTATTGCCCAATAAGTGCAGAAAATTTGTTTAATTCAACCCATCCGAAATTAACTTTACACATTTGGTTTTCCTTAAGTCCTAAACTTTCAAAACCATGTCCAATGTGTATATATTGTAAGTATATTTAGCCCATGACCTATTTCATCTTCTTACTCTATGTCATTAACTTTTAACTCACAAACTCTCACCAATTAACCCAAGTGTTTTATGAGGTTTACACTGGAACCTATCCACTTAACCTAAACACCATTAACCCAAGTGTTTTAATAAGGTTTACACTTGAACCTATCCACCTAAATAATACACTTTCCCAAGCTTAGTCTAACCAATTCCCAAATGTTTTAGTTAGGTTTACACTTAAACCTTTCCACCTAAACAAAAACTTCATTAACTCAAATATTTTAATAAGGTCAATTCATTTTTTGTCAACTAAGATAAAAATCGTAACTTGTACAAAAAGTTTACTTCATCCAATACTAATATGCATCCTTTTATAATCTGATACCTGAAAAACACTTAACAAACATATTAGTGAATAACTTAATGTTTTATATCATCAAAATCATTACTGAAATATCGGGGATAACACACCTGACTCTTAGTGATCAAGTCTAATCCGGTCCATACTTGATTCAAATTTAATTTTAAGTATTAAAGGTGGTTGGATAATTATAGCTTCGAATCAGACCTTTTCACCTATGTTGTATTTTTATTAAAATTGAACATCCAAATCTGCCATAAAAATTCAAACTTAATATGGGATCAAACTGAGGTCAAACTTTTATAGGAAATGTAATTTTCAAGTCCGTCGAAGAGGGGCGGACGTGAACAGATACACAGGTAGCAGGTCTGGTCGCTAGAGAACCCAACTAACAGAGCTGGACAGCACTGCACTATCCGATACGCATATTTTTTATGACCATTAATCTTAGCAAAGAAATACATAATCTCTTAAGTCCATTCTGTTGAATGACTTTTGCTGGTCATCATTGTCTTACTTTTATGAATTGAGTACAAAATAAAAATTCTTAAAATTAATGTTACCTTTGGACTGTTTTTCCACTTGAAATTTTGTATTAGAAGAACAATTCGATTTGTCTTTTAATCTTATATAACCCTTATCCGCTATTGTTGACACATATACCTTGAAAAATTAATCTACAAATAAGGCAAGTGTACTTTGTCCATGAGCTAAAAAGTCTCTTTGAAATATTATTTAAAAAAAACATTTCAAAGTTAACATGGGTTATCCTTCTGATGTTTTAAGTTTAACATGACCTCAAACTCAAAAACAATTTTGATTTGAAATTTTCAGTCTACTATGGTTAAATAAATCGTATATAAATGGGGTGATAAATTCAAATCTAATTATATATTATATTGTAACTCGTACAGTACTGTTTACTAATTGAAAATTAGACGCAATGGATATTAGTGCTAAATCACTTGGCTTAGGACAATTCAAACTTAATTATGGTATGGAATTTGATTTTGTTTTCAGAATACAGTTTTTTAAATTTTGGTATTGGTCTCTATACTCTTACCCAATTCGAATCTAAATTGGATTGAACTCATAGTTAAATTGATTTTGAAGCAAATTAAACCGCCGTTGTAGGAACCAAAACTGGAATCATGCTCTAAAGTTTGGTTCCAATTCTAGAAAATAAAAATCAAAACTAATGGTTCTAATTTGGTTTGGATTTTAAATCATAGTCAATGTCTTAAAACCAATAGTGGCTAAACTGACTAGTTCAATCACTGGTTTAATCGGTTTTTAAAATATCCTAATTTTGAAGATTTTTGAATTTTTTTAATTCAGGCTGGTTTTAACCGGTTGAAGCAGTTCAAATCCGGTTGAACTGGTCAATGCGTGGTTTAATCGAAATTTCAGTTTTTTCCTTCTTCCAAACCAGGCCGGCCACTGATTCACAATTAAACCGGTCCAATCGACTGGTTCAGTTTTTAATTCAGTGATCATAGAGATGTTTAATTTTATGAAACAGTTTGAAATCTAAATCGAACCCTCAATTTTTGTACTGGAAACCGAGGACAGGTTGATCTCATCGATGAAGACTAAATCAAACCCTCCATCCAAAGTGGAGCATATGCCCCTTTTTCAAGCATAAGGTACCCAACTGGCAACTGTTACTTACCTTCCTCCGATTCCAATAATACACAAATCAACCATAGAACCTTAAACTACAACCCCTCTTTCTTTTTCAACTTTATTACTACCATCTCTCTCCCTCTCTCTCTCAAATCTCTCTCTACTAATATCAAATTCTCTGTTAACTTAAAATTTTATCACTCTTTCCCCTTTCGAATCATATTCAATTCTCAATTATTTGCCCTCAATTCCAACTGAATAAAGTTATTTAACTGAGAATAATAGTAATAGTAAAAGATAAGATATCTCCTTATATACCCAATACCAATAAACACTTCAATTCAATCACAGAATTGAACATTCTTCATAATACACCAAAAATGAGCACAGCCCACTTCTTTCTCAATCGTCCAATCTCTCTTCCTCCTCCTCAGGCAGCCAATCTCCACCGTTCTTTCACCCCACGAGCATGTCTTAACGTGGACCTGCAGCCGCCACAGGATTCATTTAAGAAATTGAACTTAAAGAGCCAAGAAATAATAGAATTGGAGTCGAAGGTTCTTGTGGGTACTTATGCAAGAAACCCATTAGTTCTCTCCAGTGGCAAAGGTTGTAAATTGTACGATCCTGAAGGGCGTGAATATTTGGACTGCACCGCCGGTATTGCAGTCAACGCCCTCGGCCACGGTGACCCTGATTGGATACGAGCAGTTACAGAGCAAGCCCATTTGCTTACTCATGTCAGCAATGTCTATTATTCAATTCCTCAGGTACTGTAAAAGAGAAAAGGTCTCTGCTTTTTTTCTTCTTTAACTGTTGTAATTACTCATTGTTATGTAAAGCATTGATCTTTTATGTATTTAGTGATGTGGGTTGTCATTATTTTGTATGTTTTAATTGTGTGTGTAGTTTTTTTTTTGTGATGTTTAGTTGATTAATTAGAGTTGTGGTTTGGTGGTGGTGATGATGATGTGTAGGTAGAGCTTGCAAAGCGTTTGGTGGATTCTTCATTTGCTGATCGTGTGTTTTTTACAAACTCTGGAACTGAAGCTAATGAGGCCGCTATCAAATTTGCAAGGAAGTTTCAAAGGGTTTCGAATCCTGATGTTAAACAGCCTCCAACTGAGTTTATTTCTTTCACTAATAGCTTCCATGGAAGGACTATGGGTGCTGTTGCTTTGACTAGCAAAGAGCATTATAGGTTACCTTTTGAGCCTGTTATGCCTGGAGTTACTTTCCTTGAATATGGGAATGCTCAAGCTGCCAGGGAGTTGATTAAAACTGGGAAAATCGCTGCTGTTTTTGTTGAACCTATTCAGGGTGAAGGTGGTATTCATAGTGCTTCTAAAGAGTTTTTGCAATCACTGCGCAATGCTTGTGATGATGTTGGTTCGCTCTTGGTCTTTGATGAGGTAAGCTGCTATTTTTTCCAACAATGATTTTCTGCTAAAATGATTGATACTGGGATGCACATTTTTTGGTCGAATTATTTAATGAGATAGATATATTGCTGTGAGATGAGACTTTTTTTATAAGATTTATTTCTCTTGCATGCTCCTACAATGCTAACCTAAATCAAAATGATATTTGGCTTAGATTACTAAATATTATCAGGATAACAAAGTATAGATGTATTTCTTGAGTAACATCATCAGACAGTGTATGATGAAACCTTGCGTTGAAATTGTCCTGGATTGAGAGTAATTTCATCTCTTGTTCAAACAGTAACCTGCAAACTGATAAGAAGGAAAACGTAGAGAACCATATCTGTGGCAGTGATGGGTCTTGAAAATAATTTGAGTGAAGATCAGGAATCAAGATATAGTTAGAATCAAGCTAACATGGTAGGAAGCAGGGCAGCTAATCCTTGAATGTTTTTATTAGATATAATAAACTTTCCTTCAGCAAATTTGAAACCTGTGAGTGTGATGTGTGGAAGTGTCTGCATATTTGCATGCAGTGCAGTAGTAGATTATAATTCTTCATTGAAAGAGAAATTGGCCATGGTTCCAGGCTGCATAAAGTTCCACCTTTAAGTGGATAGAACAAAGGGATTCTTTTTATAGTTATTGATATCAGTATTCATTTACCACTTTCTCCTTTTAAAAAATAGTAAGGTGGTCAATTTTGGAGTTCGAAGCATACACTGGACTGAATTATTTGGCAGGGCAGATGGAAGCATGTGCTCCTGTCCAAATTAATTGTTTCTGCCAGAATGTTTTTGTTTCCCCCAAGTTGTGACAATTGTTTTACTCATTTTGTTATTGTAGACAGTTTTTTTTATTTATTTATTTTTTTTTATGTAATTCCTTCCAGTGCACACTTTATGTATTTTTGATATTTGATTTTGATATCTCAAAGCATGTCAAAATTTTGCCAGGTTCAATGTGGCTTGGGCCGAACTGGTTATCTTTGGGCACATGAAGCATACGGCATAGTCCCGGATATCATGACTATAGCTAAGCCTCTTGCAGGAGGCCTTCCCATAGGAGCTATATTAATGAGGGAAAAAGTTGCTGCTGCAATGAAGTATGGAGAGCACGGAAGCACTTTTGCTGGTGGTCCTCTTGTTTGCAGTGCTGCCATTGCTGTTTTAGATAAAATATCAAGACCTGGTTTCTTGGCCGATGTCTCCAAGAAAGGTCAGTACTTCAAAGAACTGTTAATTAAGAAGCTTGGAGGAAATTCACATGTGAGAGAGGTACGGGGTTTGGGTCTTATAATAGGAATAGAGCTGGATGTACCTGCCTCTCCCCTTGTAGATGCCTGTCGAAACTCTGGTCTTTTAATATTAACTTCAGGAAAAGGAAATGTTGTTAGGTTAGTACCTCCATTGATCATCTCAGAACAAGAATTGGAGCATGCAGCTGATATTCTGCAAGAATGTTTACCGGTACTTGATAAGACCAATTGAAGCAAGGACAGGGTGTCTCATCTTTTAGTTTCAGTCTGAGTCTCTTAAAATTTTCTCTTAGGAGCACATTAAAACATTTACTGTTAACTTTGGTTTGCATATGCCTTGTCTGATGCATATCATGAGATATTTTGTTAGATTCCCTAGCCAAAAATTTTAAGCACAAGTTCAAAATGTATGCGAAGGCCCTATAGTTACATAAAACAGCATTTGCTCCAGAAATTAGGGGTTTTAAATAGCATTTCTCAAAAATTGCCATGATTTTAAGGTGATGCATGTCCTCTCATTGTACCACTTGTTGTTTTCGATTGAATTTCAAAAGATCGAATGAATAAATAGCATTCCATGGTTGTGCCTGTAGCATGTCAATTTCTTCTTATCAAGCTTTATTCTCCCAATATACTAGCAGAATAATTGCTGCCTTCGTAACAATAAATCAAGATGTACAATCATACCTTATCATGAATTACAAAGGTTATAGATCAACCTAAGTCATTTGATCAACTTGTCTTTTTCTGGTTTTATTTTGTTGATGCTGCACTAGTGTAAATGTTGCTTAAAAGGCATTTAAAGTCGTGAAGGTTTCTTGTGAGAATTATGGTGAAGTTTTTCTCCCACGCAATTCGCTGCCGCTTAACCATTATATACATCTCACCTTCAGGTTCTCATGAGTAGACTTGATTTTAGCTCACGTTAGCACCTGTAATTCAGGCTTGATTTTGTCAGCTTATTCATGTATATATCGGTATTCAGTTATTTATGCACAGGCAAATAAGCCGTGACATATAAAATGTGCGAGGGCTGTACCTGCCTGCATTGTTATGTAAGAGATGGATTTAGATGGGTAAATGTGTAGGTGTATGCACTGTTTTAAAAACCGGACTGGCTGGTCGGATGGTTGAACAAGGTTTGATCAGTTTTGACAAGATTGGCCCCCTAGACTGGTCTACATTTAAAAAAAATCAAATAAATAAAAATTACCTTATATTCCTAAACCGGTTTAACCGATCTGACCGATTGAATCATGAACCGGTGACTTGACTGGTTTGGTTTTTAAAACAATGGGTATATGAACTATTTTCTTTTTCTGATAAAAATATAAAATATATTAACTAGAATGTCATGGAAGCAGTTCTTTGCAAATAAATAAAAATGGAAAATTCTTATCTATACTTGGAGTATACACTAAAAATATAGTCAATCATATCATCTATCCCAAAGCGTAGATGACTAACCCATACTTTCCTAATGTGAAATAGTAATATTTTTTTGAAAGGAATGTGAAATAGTAATTTTTGAAGTGTAAAATACACTTGTCGTCCATCTAATGACCATGTATATCCTGATATATATTTAGTGTAGGTAAAAATTACCAATCAGAGACCCGATGGTTAACTTTCAATATATAACGAGTACCATTTTCAAAGAAAATGTGCGCCAACTTTGTCGTTGGTATGCCTTAGCTTCTTTCATTCAATTAAAAAATTTAGGCTAATATAAATAAAAAAAATCCAAACATTTTCCATTTATTTACAAATTTAACTAAATTTGTTATTTTTTTTTGAATTTTCTGAACCTTTACTTTACACTTCAAATGTGTTCAATTTATTAAAATTGATATAAAGTTATGCATGATTAATAATTTAATTGACATGAATTACATTTTATTAAACAAAACCAATTACGATTATATATTACACATGAATCACTTATAACTACTAATTTAATAATTTTACATAATTTTATACCAATTAAGTTGTACAAGATTAAAATGCAAAATAAAAGTTGGGACAATTCGGAAAAAATTAAAAGATTTTGTTAAAATTATTAATAAACGAAAAGGTTTGGTTTTTTTTATACAATAGACCAAAAATTTATTAATTATGTTCATTGAATATAAATGTAAAATGAATGTGTTCTAAAAAATATTTTTAATAGAAATGAATTTTACAAAATTTAATAGAGTAACTGATCAAATCTTATCAAATTCAATTAATTTTTTAAATGATTTATAAACTTATGAAGTTGGACTCTAATTATGATAAAGTTTATACCCCTGTATTTTGTTTTAAGTTATATTGCTTCTTTTGCTCTCTTTTTTTCCTGATTCAAAACTGTTGTGGGTTTTTTTTTCTCAACTTGGTGTTTATTTATACCCAACTTATTCTATCACTCATAAGCAGGGCAGAATTAGCATGGTGCCCCTACTTCACCTACTTTGGAGATCCACCACCTCCCGAACTCCTCTTACGTAGTTTTTCGTCTTTCTCCATCTCTCCCACCTCTTTTGCAGTCAGCGTCTGCCTTCTCCAATCCATCTTCATCACCCCTTCTTCTCTTCTCCTATCACCCCTTCTTCTCTTCTCCTATTTTATTTGGTTCCTTTTGGACACTTATCTGATTCCACTTTCTGCCTATTAGGCATCATCTAAGAAAAATTGTTACTTCTTTAGCTAGAAAACCAATATTTGAATTAAAATTTTGACAGCAGTTAAATATTGCCATCAGACTCCAAAGCCTAAAAGGAAAGGATGACATTTTCAAGCCTTAGTGCGAGGGATACAAGCAACATCCTCTTAAAATCTAGCTTTATATTTTAGGACCATGCAGTCAAGATAAGTGGGTTAAAGCGATACAGAATGACCAAAATCGACAGTATTGAACTATTGATCATTGTTAAACTTAATTTTTTTATGAACTTTTGAATTGAAAATATAGCAATTAAAAATAAATATATAGAAGACTTAAAATAATATTTATATATGCAACTGTTTCCAAGTAAAAAACACATAATAGACATGGAAAGATATTTGTGATTACATAATATTCATTTCATTTGGAATGAATTTTATGCTTATCATTCAACATATCAACTATGAGAATTTTTCTCAAAAAAAAAATAAACTATGAGAATTTATTTCCAAATAAAATAGATTCTTTATTTGAAATCAAACCGAGCAAAACCTCTAAATAATTGAACGAATTTAAAAAGCTAAAAAAAATTCATGATGAACAGAATGGAAAGAACTCAAAACCTGTTGAGCAATTACAGTAGCAATGAATTAATAGTTCAAGAACCGCCATGAATAGAAATACCAAGCATACCCATTAGTTTTTGCTCGAAAGTCAACATAATGATCCCATAAGAATTACTGTTGTGATAAAAAAATTACTATTGATCGCCAAATCATGCACAGCCATAGTGACAAGAGACTTGGATCTCTACCTTTTTCTTTGACCTCTAAACTGTTCAATTTTTACTATTCTCATGAAAAAGAGGATACAAACCCATCAAAGAATATTCAAAAGTGGGAACATCAGTTCACTCAAAAGAGAAATATACATTGTTATTAAACAATTCCCCACATGCGCCATGAAAGTAGAAAATTAAGCTACAGAGATTTATTAATTAGATTCATTTCTTAACACGAAAATATGCACAGCAAAAGTACGAGAAATCATAAAGATACCATAATAGGATACTTTCTTTAGCTTGTTGGTTCTTGGGATTTTCTAACTGTAATAATTTTTCTTTCACTTTCTCAAAATTAAGTGTGACGGTCTCTCAACTTCCTTCTTTCTCTTGCAACCATCCTTAACTTTTTTTTTACCCAAAAAATCCCTCAACTATAATTTTATAACACAAAAGTCCTCGTCTCATCAATCACCTCCTTCTAAACAATTCATTTTAATAAATTTTAATATGAATTTTTGCATATGAATTAGGAAAAATGCAATCTAATTTAAAAAAAATTAGCATGAAATTATTTGTTTACTATTTTATTTAATTGAATAAAATTGAAAAATTCATAGAAAATAGATAACATGTTCAAATGATCTCAATTTTTGTGAGACGACATAATAAAATATGCTCAATTTATTGTAATACAAGAGGGTAAAATTTGGCTAACAATGGTGGGTGTACGTTAATGGCGGGGACTTTTGAGTTATAAATTTATAATTGAAAGATTTTCTGGTTACAAAGAAATGATGGTGAGAGAGAAGATTATTGGAGTACCGTGCGTAAATTTACTCAAGTCCTTGTAAAATGGTCCAGTAATATTGTTTTTACGTATATTTATATAATAATGTCTTGAAGCAACAAGAGAGTCTCTCGGTCCAAAAGATTTTTGTGCAAAGCACTAAACGCTTATTCGCGTGCATGCTAAACTAAGTTCTGACTCTTCGTAAATCGCCATTTTTGCTTCTCTCTCTTAATTACATATAGACATTGTTTAGAGACTTATAGACCGACATTCTTTTTTGTTCCTATAGAATGTTTCTTGAAATATCATAATACGTGTAACACATTTCTTCTACCTCCTTGAAGTATGCCCATAACAAGCCAAACAACGCCAATTAATCCATGCATGCAGATATAATATTGTTTATTATATATATAAGTTTGTTTGATCCTTTTACTTTGGAGTAATGCAAATATATGCTGGGTAGAGGTATCAAAGTGTCGGTTTTGAATTGAAATCAAACTGTTTTAAGAATTGGAATCGGTCTGGTTTTAGTTAGAAAAATAAAAAATTGATTCTAGTTCTGTTTCAATTTTAAATTATAATTATAATTTTTAGTTTTATAAATCGCTTTGTTTGTGATGAAATCAAACTGAAGTCAGATTTGTCGATTTTAAAACTTAAATCGAAACTATAAAGTTTGATTCTAATTCCAGTTAGACTTCTAACGGTGGAAAAGTCCATGCACAGGAATAGAAGGTTGACTTCAAAGTTTGGACAAACTTTATCTTATTAACGAGTAATATCTTGGACTTGGACCACCGATGATTTTCACATAAACCGAAAATGTTTTGTGTATATGTTGTGCTCATCGTTCTTTGTTAAATAATGGGAGGGGAAAAAAAAGGCAGCAACTTCTCTTGTTTTCCATGCAGCACTTGAAACTTTAAACCTCGGTATTCTATTTTGTTTTTAGTTGTATCATTTTATGCATGAACATAAGAAAAGACAAAATCTTTTAGCAGCCCATTAGGTGCCTGAATCATCCTATGATTCGAGGTTTTATGAATTGTTCAAAACCACCAAACCTAACGAAGCTTTTTAATTAGATTTTAAAAATCAAACTTAAATTGGAAATTATTTAGGTTTAAAATTTTAAAATCGCTTAATGATAAATTAAATCACAAATTATCGCGCTTTTTACAATATAATTACGAGTTTTTAATTTTTGCAATGTCATGCATAAACTATCAATTTTTTGCAATTCGATTCATCGTCAATGGCTGCCATCGTCGTTCAGCCACTTCCAACGAATATCACTTCAAATTAACTTCAAAATTGATCTCAAAGGCCTAGAAAACATGAAAAAGAAGTGTAGTATGATCTCAATGTTTGCCGAAAGCCGTTGAACGGAATTGAGCAACTATTTTCAGTCTAACTCAGATTTTCGTTTGATTCTCTTAACTACGACTTCGTGGCAGCGCGTGGAAGGTACCATTGTACTATTGGAATCATGACGACCTGATCTAGAAATTTTAGTGGACAACCGGTACCCCTGATGTGTTCTCCAATTGCCACGTCATCACTGGTGAATCGAATTGTAAAAAAATTGATAGTTCATGTATAACATTGCAAAAATTAATAACTCATGATTAAATTGTAAAAAAACGTGATAGTTCGTGATTTAATTTATCATTAGGTCTTTTAAAATTAATTTGGAACAAATCAATTCGGGGTTTTTTTTTTGATAAATTGAGTTTGATTTCTCGTAAAATTTAGACTTGTTTAGCTCAAATTAAATTGAGCCAATCTAAATTTTGATGTTAAATTTTCAAACATAAAATTAGTTGGTTTGGTTAGGGGCTATCTATACAGTTAAATCCAACTTAATTACTCAATGATATAAAAGGGAAAAAAGGGTCTAGCTGCCCTTCAGTGTTATATCTCCTTCATTTTTCTCAACTTCTTGTTCTTCTATTCTTACTGACACCTCACAAAAATTACATTGAACGATTTAGATTTATTTACTTCAATTATTGTATTTAATTTTAATTAATTGTTTGAAGTAAAAAGACACATTAAAAAAATTAAAAATAGTACTAAATTTGTGTCTAAGGATTAAACTAATTGTGTGTTAT
>CANYLF012748749.1:0-14079 GCA_948193215.1 Bocquillonia castaneifolia
CTTAGTAGGAACTGTGGTTAGTACAAGAGAAGTATTTTCTAGGATTTGCCTTACTGGGCTGAACATTTACTCAGACACAATCTCGATGTTATGCATATAGAGAAGAATGTGTTTGACAACATCTTCAATACGGTGTTGAATATTCCTAGTAAAATGAAGGACACGGCAAGGTCCAGAGATGAATTGAATATGTACTGCAATCGTCCAAGGCTTGCAAAACTGGCAGATGGTTAGGATCCGAATGCCCCATATTTATAGGAATGGAGAGGAAGATTAAATTGTTTGATTGGATTAAAGAACTGAAGTTTCC
Organism: Bocquillonia castaneifolia; assembly: GCA_948193215.1. Classification (NCBI taxonomy): domain Eukaryota; kingdom Viridiplantae; phylum Streptophyta; class Magnoliopsida; order Malpighiales; family Euphorbiaceae; genus Bocquillonia; species Bocquillonia castaneifolia. The sequence goes on from CANYLF012748749.1 coordinate 311, forward strand.
AGATGGATATGCATCTAATTTTGGGCAGTGTGTGGACACAAACAGACTGAAGATGTTTGGGATGAAAAGCCATGATTGTCACATCTTCATGCAACGGTTGTTGCCAGTTGCCTTTCGAGAATTGTTGCCTAACAAAGTATGGGAGGCAATAACCGAACTATCACTGTATTTCAGGTAGCTCATAGCATCGTCATTGAATGTAGAAGAGTTGATAGTAATGGATGAGAAAATTCCAGTGGTGTTGTGCAATCTTGAGAAAAACTTCCCACCTAGTTTCATTGATTTAATGGAACATCTTTTAGTGCACCTGGCTTATGAAGCTTTGATTGCTGGTCCTGTGCATTACCGTTGGATGTATCTACCTGAAAGGTATATTAATAATAAAAACTAATTAATTATAATTTTCACTAATAAGCAATAAAATTATAATTAATTAAAAAACTATAATATTTATGCATTAACACACTAATTATATTTATCTAGATACTTGAGGATGCTAAAGAACAAAATAATGAATAAAGCTCAAGTGAAAGGTTCCATTTCGGTTAGATACTTGATGGATGAAGCTGTAAAATTTGCATCATTCTATTTCAAAGAGGGGGATCCGACTATTCTAGAAAAGGAAAAGTGGAATGAGGTGCAACTCGATTATGATCGCCCTGATGAAATGTTTGAAATATTCAAGCCTCTCGATAAACCCTTATGTGATGAGGGAAAATGGTACTTAATAGATGATGAATATAACGTAGCTTGGTTGTATGTCCTATTGAATTGTCTAGAAGTTCAACCTTTCATCGAGCAAGTAAATATACTTCCTAGTAATTTCTTTCCTTTTATAACTAATTCCATGCACTAAAGTCATTAATTTCATCTTTGTAGCATTTATCATTCTCAAACTCATGCGTGCTATCCAACCTTAAATGATGAAGGCATCAGTACCATAACAGAGAATGAATTCTGTTCTTGGTTTGAGAAATACGTATGAATTCATTCAATTTGTTATGCTTATCGTATTAATTTCATGAATTCCTTAACATGTTGCTGAATTATATATATATATATATATATTCTCCACAGGTCGGCAAACGTTCGAACAAAATAAATAATCATTATCTTCAATCTCTATCACGCGGTCCCTTGAGACAAGTCAAAACATTTAATGGTTACTTTGTAAACAGCTTTAGGTTCCACACTACTGAATATGGGAGTAACCGCGCCATGAATAACAATGGTGTTTTTATTAAGGGCACTAACTATTCTGACAATGAGAGTGACTATTATGGGACTCTCGTTGAAGTGGTAGAGTTGGAATTTCAAGCCCTCCCCATCAAAAGAACCATTTTGTTCAAGTGTGAATGGTATGATCCAACACCAAATATAGGTACAATTATACATGCTCGCTATAAACTTGTGGACTTGCACGACAGAAAAAGGTTCAACAAGTATGAGCCTTTTGTTTTAGCTGCACAGGCTTCACAAGTATATTACTGCAAGTATCCGGATGCAAAAAGGGATAGAACTAATTGCCTGGCGGTGTGTAAGATCAAACCTCGAGCATTCATTGATGTTCCCGCTACTATAAACACTGATGTAATCGAACTACCTTTTCAAGATGATGACACTGAAGAAGTGCGTCTTCAGCCAGTGGTCGATGATGATGACGTGGTTTTAGTAGCAACCTATGATCTTGCTGACGAAGATGTTGAACCACAGATTGTGGTAAATGAGTAGGCCTCAACTTCAGAAGAAGACAAGATTGAAACAGAGTTCACAACTTCTGAAGATAATGAACCATATGATGACACCGATGACGATCACTAAATTAAGTAACTCTAATATTTAATTGAACAAAAAGTTAGATTACATATTAGTTAATTTCTGTTATATATTTATATATCCAATGTTTGAATTATTATATATAATTGTTAATAAACAGGTATAAGAGGTAGTGGTCAGATAGGTCGGGGGGCTCCCGGCAGAGGTCATGGTAGCTCTGGTGGGAGGGGGCCCCTTCAGTTGAGAGATGAGGCATCTCCTCCTATAGAGGAGATGCCTCAGACTCTACAGAAGGTGCCTCAGACTACAGAAGAGTTGCCTCCTACTACAAAGGTTGTGCCTCAAACTGAGGACCACGATCATGAGCTGGGGGATGATATGGAGGAGTAGCATGCTGATCGCCCTCCATCTCTAGAGACATGCAACGATCTGACCCTTCCACTCTGTATAGTGCGAGAAGATAGATGGAGGTACTTTTTTAATTCAATTTCTTTTAATGTGTACAATTTTTAATTTCATTATGCATTTTTTTTATTTATATTCATATAAAAATATACAAACTAACTACATATGTCATTTCACTAATTACAGGGATAGATTGCACTTTCTAGGAAGGTCTACAAGTCATTATGCAACATTTTTCGGAAGAGATTTCAACCTTATGGGATTTCCTGGAAGTCCATCACAGTTGATGATCATAAGATGTTCTGGAAAGAGTTCAGAGTAAGTTATTTACTTATTATTTAATTGACAAATTATTATTAATATATTTAAAATTTGTTAATTATTATCATCTAACACAAATTACTAATAAATTATTTTCTTTTTGTTTTTGTTTTGCAGAAAATGTATAGGTGGGAGGGGAGTAAAGAGGCAGTGAAGCATGCTTTCTTCTAGCATGCGATGAATCAATACAAGGACCTGGTCTTCGACGTCAAGAAGAAGTGGATGGAGAAGAAGGCTAGGGACAAGAACGTCCCCGAGAGCATCTTACAGGAGTGGGTCAAGTTGTGGGAGGACCTGGCGCACAAGGCTTTATGATACGAACTCAAAACCCATTGATACATTCAAACGCTAATTTAGACTTAGTTGAAATCACAAACTAGTAAGATCGAGTTCTATATAGAGAAAACACCCTTCCCAATAGGTTTGATTCGACAACCCAAGGATCTAATTTGAAAGTTTGCAATTGAAATGGAACTATCACCCTTAGTTATATGGAACTAAGATCAATAATCATAATTAAATGAAAGATAGAATTGAAATAAACAAAACATAGTTTAATTTTAACAAATTCAAAAGGAACACCATAAGAATAAAAGGCAACGCCTTGTAGTTTTACATAAAGCAAACATAATTTTTTTTATTAATCCATTCTTCATTTATTACATCGCTGGCCAAATATATATATATATATAAGAAACAAATAATTAAAATCCTAATTCGTAATGGAATAGGAGATACACGGCCAAACCTAATACATTAAGGAAACAAAAATTCTATTCCTAGTTAACTAAACTAATAGGTGCGACACATCTTCCAAAAGAGAAACAAAAATTTTCCAAATCTTAGTAGTAATTATAAACCTAAGAAAACAAGGTAAATAGCAAAAACTTTTCTAATTAAGGAATAGAAAACTTGCGGCCATTTTGATGTCCAAGCTAATGATATGCGGTTGCCTCCATAAAGCTTCTAGGGTTTTATTAGTTGACTCCTTAACCATCTTAACCATTGACCATTGATTTGTTGACCCCCTTGACTTGTTGACCTTTGATTTCAACTTTGTTGACTTGACTTTGATTTTCAGCTTGTTAGAATACAATTAAACTCATAATTCTCACAATCTTCAAACTCCATGTCATCAACAAATACTCCATATTTGAATTCACTCTTCATGAATTCGAATTACAAGACCACATGTATGAATTCAAAACTTTCCATCTTTGGATACATCACTTTGTGTGCTAAGAGGAACGCCAACAGGCGCAGCGAGCCAGCAAGTGCAGGGACCGGTATGTCCACCCACTCCTATGGATCACGCTCGATGCTTCAGCACAAGCATGATTTGGTAAAGTATTCAAAACTTTATACATTTTATTTATTTTACATTTTAATTACTAATTTTTATAATTTTTTCCATTAACATATATATTTAAACTTTTTTTCAGACTCAAAAAGAGGGGAAGAAACCCACGGTGCCTCATCTTTTTCATTACACCCATACGAAAGAGCACGACGACAAGACGTTCATTGATGAGCAATCGCGACATGCGAATGTAAGTTTTCAACTTAAATAAACTTAAGAAATAAAAATAAATTATAATGCTTTAACTATAATCTAACTATTATTTTTTCATTACTTAGGCTCGATTTCAGGGGCTGATGGAGTCAGCGACTTAGGGGCTTGGCCCTTCTACTGCTACGGGTTCTTCTTCCACTGTGATAGGTTCTTTTTCTACCCCTCTAGCAGGTGAGAGTGACAGTGCCGAGCCCCCTACACCATCTCTTGAGAACCGACTATGGTTGGAGGCTGCGCTCGAGCCCAAGGGGAAGAGTATCTATGAGTGTACGGCCTTAGATCTGCAGCAGATTCACACTACCATTCTTCTGAGCTACAGCCTAGTTCTCGACCAGGATCATAGCCTGAATTATGGCCCACCACAGCAGACTTTGATGATGCCATGAGATAATGTACTCAGCATCAGCTTGATGATCTCTGTCGTCGCCTTATGAACGAGATTATGGGGGTTGTCCAGACTCGGTTGTCGACTCAGGATCTAGACTTGCATAGGTAGCTGCAAGATCTTATCATCAGGGAGCGTGAGTATGGGATTGACTACCAGTCTGATTTCTTTGTTCCGCCTGAGCCGGCTGCAGATCCTCCTCCAAAGTCAGAGCCATCTAGAGATCCTACTGAGCCCGAGCTAGCTAGAGATCCTCCTATAGACCTAGAGACCACAGGTGCTACACAGGACCAGCATACCACCGGATTAGACGACTAGATCTTCTATCTTTTTTCGGTCAATTCTGTATCTAGAGTACTTATTTTGTATACTTTTTGTAACTTTGTATATATGGCATTTATACACACACACACACACACACAGTTTTAGCATTTTTATCATTTATTTAATTTGTATATATTATATTATATTATATTATATTATATTATATTACATATAATATATTGTAATATATAATATAATATAATAAATTTAATTTTTAAAAAAAATTTCCCCACAATTAGCGACTAAATAAAGACTAAATAGTGAGTAAAAAAATTTAGTCACTATTTAGTCACAAAAATAGCGACTAAATAGTGACTAATCAAACTTTTAATATTTAGTCACTATTTAATCACTAAATAGAGACTAAATAGCGACTAAATATTAAAAATCTGATTAGTCACTATTTAGTCTCCAAGTTTTTAGTCTCTATTTAGTCATATTTTAGTATCTAATTAGCGACTAAATTTTAGTAAGTATTTAGTCGCTAATTAGCGACTAAAACTATTGTTTAGTCACCATACAAATTGGCGACAAACAAATTGGCGACTAAACTAATTAGTCGCAATTTAGTCACTAAATGCAATTAGCGACTAAAAGTTTAATTTTAGCGACTAAGTATTTAGTCGCTAAATCGCATTTTTTTAGTAGTGATTAGAATGCCTCCCATGTCATTCCAAGTGACGTGATGTCACTTGGAAACCAGGTCCAACAGAAAATGCAAACAACACAGGAAATGTAGAAAAATGCGATGCAATGATGATTTGGATGACAAAAATGGATGTTCTAAAGCATATAGACTCAAAATTAACCATGAAAACATACAATTATGCTATATATCACATTTTAACATGGATTTGCATATAAACATACAACTTTCATGGCACAAAATCATCGAAAATTCATATAAACACCAAATTAATTCAAATCTTAACCAAAATCGCTCTAGCGCTTTAAAAGAAAGTTAGTAACATGAAATACATATACAGAATTTATTTACAACATTTATTCCATATCATTTACAAAACACAAGAATCACGCTTTAACATTCAAATATTCCTACAAAAAAAGGCAAGAACACATTTCAGAATTTATTGCTCATGGCATGGATGATTCAAACACAAAATGAGATTAGAAAACTTACCTGAGGCGGCTGGATCATGGCTTGAGTACCCTCAGGGAGCTTAGATAATGTTGAACAATATCTCCTTTTGTTCCCAACCACTAATGGAGTTAAGAACAAGCTGTAATCTTCTCAAGAACACTAGAAAATCCAGAAATGCAAAGGAAAGTCCAATTCATTTTTAGCTTTATAAATATGAGTTCTTTTTACTTAAAATTAAATCAAATTATCAGCCTCCCTTTCAAAGAAAATGACGTGCCTTTTATAGGCAGTGGTCTTGAAAAGATGAGCTTGATCATTGAACCTTTATCTCCTCTTTCAAAATTCAAATTAATGGTTACTCATTTTTAGGGATTAATCAATTGAATCCGGCCTTGTTCTAAGGCTAAAGGGAGAGTCCAATCGTTTGACCAAAGCTTGAGGTTAATCTCTGCCATGAGATAGATGCGTTTTTGATTTTGAAAATGAGATAAGTTTTTTAAGTTTAAAACAAAGGTAGGATAGTTAGATGATGTGAACCACCTTCAATCACATTTTAAATTTGAATCTTATCAAAAAAAACTGATTAAAAATGGCCCTTATCTTTATCCAAAATGATTTGAATTTGTAAAACAAGCTGAAAAATCATCAAAGCTGCACTTTAGGCTGCTGAAGGTTGCCAACGTCAGTTCAAGTGACATTGGGCATGCCCAACATCACTCCAACTAGCATTGGAGGCCTTCTTCTAGGGTTTAGGTTTTTTAAGGCCCTTTTGAGGCTCAAAACGTCCGAATGAGGAAAAATGTATTAGAGATAAAAATGTGCAGAATGGCCCAATCTAGTTCATTTAAGAATTTCAAGCCATTTTGAGCTTTGTACAAAAAGTTATGACCAAAATCATCTTAAAATTGAACGAATAGGGTTAAAACAAGGTAGTTTTGGCTCAAAAGGGGCTTTCGAGTTTTAAAATGATTCAAAAAGCAATTGTGTGATTAGCAAGGAGCTAACATCATTCAAACCATGCTAATTAAAGCATGTGCTATCATCATTGGGCCTCCGAGTTGCATCACAAGTAGTTTTGTGCTTGAGAGCTTCCTTGATGACAACAAAGTTAGAGGCATATTGATCATGCTTAATAGTGATAGAAATTTTTCCATGGGTCTCCTTTGAGATCAGACACATGCAGTCCTCACCTAGAACTGGTAGACCGGTGAGGTAGAAAATGTCCTTGAGAGTGAAGGAGAGGTGTCCAAAAGGAAAGAGAAAAGATATGCTGAAGGTGCACCAGAACTTTAAAGCCACTATGAACAGGGCTAGTTGATAGGGGAGAAAATTACAAGAGAAGCACACTGGTTCTCTGATGCCCATCCGAACCCAGTCATCATTAAAATCCTGAACCATCCTTTTACACCAGGTGACCCAAGGAGCATTAGTTCTAGGCCAAGATTTGATACATGGTCTGCTGGAATAATGGGGGTGTCTAGTAGAAAATTTTTGGGGCTCGTGGCTCCGTAGCAGGGCAATATTGGCAAAGCTTCTGTATTAAAACCAATAGTTAGTGCCAAGAACTCTCCCTCATTGGAATTTGCATAGATGAAATTATTATTTTCCACCCTGATGAAGTAAAGGCTGTTTAGTCCAAAGTTCAAAGTGATGAAACAGAGGTTAAGAAATATTGAAATGTACGAACCTGTAGGAGAAGTAGGAGGTAGGTCAATAGCCATGAGGCCTAGAACTATGGTCACACACATGTCCTGTGACAACCCAACATAAATAGAGAAAGAGCTCAGCACTAAAGGAGTAAAGGGTAAAAAGAAACAGTAAGTACCTCCATTTCATTAACTGGATCTTGAGCAGTGGATTCCTTGGGAGGGTTGGAAACGTGAGAACCTGAAGGTGTAGCCATCTCTAAGAGAAGGAATTTCAAAGAGATATGATGGTAAAAAGGGGTCTAAATAATATCTAGAGTAGTTCTAGGAAATTGGCAAAATTAGTAGATCGTTAGAAAACTGACAAGGCTCACCAATTTGAAATGGAAATTTGACAAAAGGAGCTAGTGAGACTCACCTGGTAATGTTGATAGAGGTAAAGGAGGAATCTATGAAGACCTGATAGTTGAGAGAGGAAGCAATGGAATTGTCAGAGCCCTAAAGAATTTCGGTGAGTGTAGTAATTAAGAATTGATTGCCAAAGATAGTAGCAATGGGGAGTTTGCAAGAAATTGAATGAGGTGTTAGAGAAGTAGTAGGAAATGAAGAGAGAGTTTATGGAGAGGAAATATTATGGTGAGTGAGGTAAGTATTCACTACAGATAAAAAGAAATTCTAAAGAGCGGTAAGGTTAATGGGTAGGATCGTGTCGTTATCCACTTGAGAAGTTGAAGGAGGTAGGGATTCTTAAGCTGGTAGGTTAGTAAGGTTTGGATTAGGATTGTTACGACATTGATTATCCTTATGTTGATCGTTTCTAGCTCCTAAAAGGTCTGAGGGTTGATTTGTATTAACTGTCAAAATTATCATTGCAGTATTGGGGTTTGTGTAGAATTTCTTTACAAAATGTTCCCTTTTAATTTGGGACTCTTTTTGAAATAAGTGATACCTCATATCTTTTTGTTTATTGGACCAATCCTCATTGGCTTGATCGTCTAGGACCACCTGATCGAGCAAGAACCGATCGTCATTGCTAGAACTGAGGACTTTCCCTTTAGCTTTTGGAGGTTTGGAGGGAGTGTTTCTTTTAGGAACCATAACATGCTTATATCCTTTGCTATAGGAAACAAAGTATATATGCAGAGAGGCAATTGTTTGTACCTAAAATCTTTGGCCTAAAAAAAGGACTGGGCCTAGGTACTAAAGACTAGGCAGGTCTGCATTTATGGTGGAGTGAGTTGATTTTGGCAAGTAAAACGAGAGGTATGGACTTACCAAAATGACAAAGGGATGTCTAAAAAGGAAGAGGCAAAAAAGAAAGAGCTAGGCCTGGTACCAACAAGAAATTGTAGTAGGCTTGGCATTCCAAAAGACTTAGAATAGTTTTAAAGGGAAAGGCTTGCCGGAGTGTAGTAATTTAAAACCTCTTAAAGGTCTTGTGTGTGGGCCTAGACATTTAGAAGTTGTCTAAATTAAAAAGGGCCATTACGAAGGAGTAGTTCTCATAGTGTTTGTATTCTTGGCATCAACATGGGATGAAGGGTTCCAATAAGACCTGGTGAGAAAGTAGATTTCTTGTGTGATAGATGGTTAAAGCATAGGACACGTAGAAACAAAGAAAGGATGAGACCAATTGCCAGAGATGGAATAGAAATAGATTTGGCAGTTCGGGATACTCGTGCATATGGAAAGAGAGACCTGGTAAAATATAGTATATTCAGACATAAAAAAAGACATTATAAGGACTCCAAGTGTTTCAGAGTGTTGTCTAAGAATCATACAAGATAGAAAAATGCAAGGAACCATTAAGGTTGTGGTAAATGGTGGCAATTCTCATCCCTAAGGGTATCGGCGTTTTCCCTAGGCATGAAGATTACATCCAGCTAGTGTGAATCTAACAAAGGGGAAGTTCTGTAAAGGCCTTGGTGAGTGGAGAATATTTTTTAGAGCTTCACATGTAACAAAATTGAAGGAAAATAGGAGGTCTTTACACATGACCTAGTAAGGCCAGTTCCAATAAAGTTGAAGAATTAACAGATTCGAAGTGGAACTAAAATCTGAGAAAAAGGGGAGGGAACATGTAAGATTTTAGAAGTGGTAACGGGCAAGAAATAACAATCAAATGAGTGGAACATGTCCACAAACACACACATCCGAAGATACAAGGAAATAGGGAAGTGGTAACGACTAAGTTTCTAGCCGTTTCCACTAAGTAATTGCCTTACAAGTAATGGAGCAAGAAGAACTATAAATATGAGAAAAGAAAGGAGATGGAAGGGCCAATCAGTCAATTCAAAAAATTGCCCAAAGGCACAATCATACTCTAGTCAATTAACTTAGCAATCCTAGCAATTTACATTTCAAATTTAGTCTTCATTTTGAGTAGCTTTACTTTCAAATTGTACTCAGTTTACTTTTCAATTTTAATCAACTAGTCCAAATCCTATATTTTCTACTTTCCTTGGTCCAAATAGCTTTACATTTCATTATAAATCTTAGCTTTCTAAATAGCCTTGTTAATTAGTTTTCAATTCAATGTTTCCATAGGCACTAGTTCTACTAGTTTATTCACACAATTCACTAGTTCTACAAAATATTTAGTGGCATTGTGGGACACTTTTGGAGCTGATCCACACCCATAGATCCTTTGATAAAGTCAGGTTATTGGTTGAGAGACCTACACTCTCTGGCCCACCCAAAGTAAAGTGTAAAATAAGAGTAGATTGTTCACCAAAGCTGGACCCTGTACCAGGACCAGATCCAATACCAGAACTAGGAAAAGTACAGGCCAACAATAAGATAAAGCACTTGCCCTCATGATAAGTCTTTGACATTAGCACCTTTAGGGGGGGACTTGTGATGCGGATCACACTCCTATGGCACAAGGCCTATTATGGCCAAGCTTCTTAACCCTAAATCCTTAAGCTACAAGCTAGGGGGACTTAGGTATCTAATCTATCTCAATCTTTCACACTGTTTACACTCCGTTAGAGTGATTTTAACTAGATCATCAAAGTTATCCATAGGGACCATCCCAAGTCACTCTTTTAGCAAATTCCGGCAAGTCTGAGCTCTTAAAGATGTCCATACATTTTATGTAGGTTCTAAGAGGAAGAGGAAGGAACAGATGTATCAGAATGTAGATTCCTTGTAACATATCAGAAATTATAAATTCTGACCATAAACCCATGGGAAAAACCTTACAAGAATGAGGCCTAAAACATATAACCCAGGTTCAATTCATAGGATGGAAGAACGCAGTGTAGCACCTGAAGAACTATGAAGTTCAATTGTTGATAAAAGTTACATGCACCGGTTGTAGTGGGTCTCACCCAGAAATTTCATTATAAGTTTAAAAGTTTTTTTTTTAATTTTTAATAAATTAACTTAAATTTTAGTTAGTTTTATGATACTTTTATAGAAAATTTATTGATTTTTATGAATTAAATGTTGTTTTATAAGAGTTTATTAAGTAAATTAAGTTTAAGGATTAAATTAAACTTTTTTTCTTACAAGTAAACCTTTTGACCTATTGACTAGCAAAAAAAATAGTGCAGAGCGGGTAAATCATTAGATGAAACAAATGTGATGGTGTTTTTAATTGACTGAAAAAACACAGAGGGCAAATCATTTTTAGTGACAAACCTAAGGGGGTGGTTATATTTATCAAAAAATAAAATGCTCATGTTTATGGCTGTCAAGTGACAGTGTGTGGGAATGCAAAGTGTTGCAATCTTGGGTTGGAATGCTTAGCAACATGACTCACATTTAGAACACACAATACGTAAAAATGGGGCCAATCAAACAATAAAGGTAAAATGTATGGCCGTCATAATCATGTAAAAAATGCATAAAATAGTTGTAGTGCAAGTGTGCAAAGTTAGAGTGATGTCAAACACAAAGTGGCTAAATATAAAACAGCATTGCCTCGACTATCGAAGATCTCAATGCAAATGACATGCTTATTAAGTGATAGTGTGTGAAAATATAAGGTCCTATAGAATTCACAGAAATCTTAAGCAATGTAAATAATAAAAGACACCACATATAGCCTTGGCCAAAAATGCAATTGTAATGGTTGTTCAAAGATGGTGTGTGGTGTTAAGTGTTGGCCAAGCTCTAATAATTAGAACAATACGCACAATAAAATTGAAGGCTAAAAGCATAATAAGGCAAAGTTGTATGGACTTATGAAACATGAAACGTAAAAGGAACTGTTGACCCCATGGATCCATTAGTGATTTTGATGATGTAAAACATTGTCTTAACACTAATATGTTTGCTAAGTGCCTTATAGGTGATGGATGCAATGCAAGTGCATAAAAGCATTTGATGAAGATAACTAAGCGTTATTCAGGAGATTTTATTATTAATGAAAAAGTGATAGATTTGATTGTTAATGAAGATGTGACGGATGCAAAGCAATACATAAGAGCATTTGATGAAGATGACTAAGTGATTATTGAGAAGGTTTTGAAGTTATAAACACCATTTAGTAATGATGAAGAAGTAACGGTGATGATGAAGTGATTGATAGGTTTGGTGAAATATGAGTGATGGTGATGGTGATGGAGTTCTAAATGGTATTCAAAATGTTATATATGAAGATTGTGTATAATGATGAAGAATGGTAATGTGACATCTGACTAGGCCCGCAAGTGCATGGGTGTCACCAAGTAGAAAGAGGTGAGTACAAGTATCATTTTCCCAAAGGAGTTGGTAATTCAAGTATTGATCATACAATCTACCAAGGTTGTCCAAGCAATCAAATAGATTATAGAGTGAACAAACTAAAGTAATAACAATCAAGCATAAGCAAAGCAAACAACCTAACTCAATTTCACTAAACAAATAAGTAATTAAAAACAAGGCAAAATGCAATTTCAACAATTTGAAAATACAATCAATAATTAAAACACTCTAGAATAGAGATCCATCTAATCCATCAATAGCCATACTATAAAATTAGAAGCCAATGATTATCCAAACTCTCTCAAACAAAAGGATGGAAGGGGTACTAGTAACTTAAGCCTATTTCTAGGTCATAAACCATGAATCATATGATGCAAGAACAAGCTCTCACCGGATCTACACACCAAACAATCCTATTCAAACAATATTCACCCATTTTCCCCCTACAAATGTCTATGGAAGCTCTCACCACCAAACCACACTAATATCCCTATATGCATATCCACACTTAGAAGCATTTCTCAATGACATCTAGCATTAATAAAGTGTCCATGAGCTAGCCATACATCATAAACACACAAATAACCCACATATAAGAAAACCTAAGAGAGAGAAAGTTAAGATAATCACCAAAAAAACCAAAATCATAGCATAACTACAAAGATTAGACTTCACCCATTCTAGAGTATGGGAATCTACTCACTCATCATAGCAAACAAGCATGAATCAAAGATAAAGGTAGAGATTAAAGAGATATTACCCATAATGGTTAAAAGAGATAGCATAAAAATTGAAATCCTTGCAAAGGTAAGTAAGAACTAAGATTAATTGATGATAAGGAAGAGTTTTACAAGTTTAATCTAACTTAAAATTAATTAAAATTATTATAATTACAAGTTTCTCTCATTAAAAATACTATTTCTCTCACCTATTAATCACTAGAAACTGTCTAAACTAGGCTAGGGCTGAGAAAAATGGGTTTTGGAGGCTTTTATAAAGGCAGCTCAAGTGGCCACCACGGCCCGTGTGGTCGTTTCCACGGGCCGTGGCAACCTCCTGAGGCTTGCCCTAAAAAGCTAGCATAAAAAGGGAGAGGAGTGTCACAGAGGATGACCACGGGTCGTGGTGAAATGCACACGAGCCGTGGTACACCTCTGTGGCTCTTCTTGTATAGTCTTCAACTGGAATAGTCAACTTGCAGAGGGCATAACTTTGTCGTTCAAACTCTGAATTGAAAAATTCTTAATCCTAAAGTGAAGTTCAGGAAGTGTACTTCAACTTTCATGTTTTGAAGATTTTCTGAATCAATGATTTTCCGCCCCAAATTTCCCTTGACATTTTACTTCTCCGTTGAAAACAGCTTTCGGGAGCTCCTCAAGACTAGTCTTTAAGCTTTAAGCTTCCAACCTCCTCCAAAGCCCTTGTAATCTTTCCAAAACTTCTCCAAACCTTACACCTACATGAAATCACATCAAAACAAGCATAAATGACACGTAAAACAAAGAATTAGGCATTCAAGTACACATATGCTCATTAGGTGTAATT
>CANYLF012748904.1:0-11311 GCA_948193215.1 Bocquillonia castaneifolia
TCTATCTCCCGACCCCTCAAAACATGATTTCTACCGATTGTCAATTTCCCGAGCCAGCTTCCCAGATTTTTTAGCAATGACCGTTCTTCCGAACTTGATTTTATTAGCTCTGAACCTAAGAGAACCTGAAATTAACAAAAAAGACAAAAAAAATGAACTCTTTTTCATTATGCAGAAAGCAAGCCAGTGTTTAGATGTAGTATGAAACCAAACCTTGCAGTTCTCATACGTAGCCTGGACAATCTCCTTATTCAAGGCCTTTGAGTTAACTTTATCAAGGAACTTCAAGTACAAGTCATGAAAATTAGGCTCGATGCTTGCCCTGCAAATACATTGACCAGGCAAGAAAAATGACAATACAATAATGAGAATACAACGCGCTGAGGCCCCTTATGAAAATATTGCAGTCAAAGTTATCAGAATCTTACGATTTGAGTCGATTCACATATAAAACGAGTCAAATCTAAAGGTGAATCTGAAATTGACGAGAATCATTACTGAATTTTACGAGTCAACGATTCTCAGATTTTGAAAATTACAAAAATTTTAATAAATTAAAAAATTAAAGAACATAAATTCCATCTAAAAAAGAAAATTTAATAAGAAACCAATGTTTTTGTTTTATAACATGAAAAACTTTAATCTTTAATTTCTATCATTTTCAAAAAAAACAAAATTATTAAGATTTTTCTATTTAAAGTTGTGTTTTTTTCTCTTAATTTTTTATTTAAATTTTTATTATATTTACAGAGTAATAAAAAAATTTATATTCATTATAATTATAATATAACATTATTCTCTTAAATAACTGTACTATATTTTTACTATAATATATCTTGTTTATTCTAAATTTTATATGTTATATATAAAATAAAATTTTAAATTTATTAATCAGTATTTTATTTTAGTTCATAATAAATATCTAAAATTCTAAAATATATAGCATTTTAATTTTATAAAGTAAAATTATACTATAATTGTGAATATATTTTAGCTATAATACACATATACATACATATATAATGCAAAACCGAATCTTATGATTCAATTCGATTCTTGAATCAAATCTCAATTTGACAACTACGATTGCAGTAGAAAAGCAATGGGTTTTTTTTTTGGTTTTTGGGGGTGGGGTGGGGGGAATGTATCATGTTATTTTCCGAGAAAAAAAATATTAAAAAAAAAGAGTAAACAATAATATAAACTGCTATATAGCAGAGGAAAATGATCGTGTTTATATACAAGCATTTTGCAAATAAATTATTTTTTGTTTGATTTAAGCAGTGTTTTTTTCAAGGTTTTTTCCCCTTAAACTTGAACCGGCCGGTTATTACAGATTTACGGTTCACTGGTTCTGTCAGTTTTTCCTGGTTCGACTTGGTTTAACCGGATAACAGGTTTTATGGGGTAAACTGAACCGGATTGGTCACCGGTTCATGGTTGAACCGGCGGGTCCGATTCGGTTTTTAAAACCATGGTCTGCATGCTCAATCACTAAAACACTATCTTCCTTCCCCAAACAAGGAGGGAGGGGGAGAGAGTGATGAATTAGTGCATGGAAAAAAATATAAAGCTTCTTACCTTTTCATGACCATATACTGCGCAAACCAGGGATAATATTGCTCTTTCAATATTTCAGTGAATTCTTTAGCTTTAACTTCAATATTTGCAGCTGAAATATTGTTAATCATGAACAATATTTTGTCATGAATCTCAGATGCTGGAGCCTATAAGAAGAAAGAAATGGGATATTAGTATAGAAGAAAGAAATGGGATATAAGTGTATATAGCTTGATATGACAAGATGTAACAACTTAATTAGAGAACTCCGCAAGCATGACCCTAAATGCATAATAAAACAGAAATTTTCATACACGGTTTACAACATCCTCTACATCCTTAATTTTTATATAGCCAGGCCTGCAAAAGATATCAGCTTTTGGCGAATTCATTCAATTAAAAGGAATAAAGAGACACCTAAAAAAACCCAAAGACTTGAACCCTTCAAAAGCTTTCAGTAGGTAATGATAAATTTAGCAGGCTTGACAATCATCACACAAAAGCCAATAACTAATGCAGGTATGAGAGTACAAATTAACTACACTTCAAAGTTGAAACTTAAATATCAAGAAACTTTTGGTTCTTAAATGATTCAAGTATTTAGTTTAAAATTGTTATCCTCTAAAGGTGGCGACTTCAAGGTAAAACATAACCACTTGAAGCCTTTCACCAAGAATCCTGAATTGCAGGACACTGATGGATCTTGATAAATATGCAAAGAGCAATGGATCTAAACCATGCATGATAACCAAGAAACAACCAACACACCTCTATTGGTGTTTCTCTTCTCTCAGCAGCAGCTTCAAGTGTTTCAATGTTCAAAGCAGAGCCAAACCCTACACAAAAACAGGTTTTATAAGGCATCTTGATGTAAAGGATGGAAAGTAAACTAAATCCATAAATTAACGATAGGAATTTACTGGTAGAGGTAACTCCTCGGGAAGGACGGATGAAACCATGAGAAGAAGAAAGCATGGCCGAGGTGCTGCCCGCACTCTGCAAATAAAATTTCTAATATGAAGCACTACAATAATAAAATTGCAGAACTGACAACCTCATATGTAATCAATGAGGAATCCAAACCTTCTGGATGATCAAATTATCACTTAAAGGAGCAACCGAAGATTGCCCTCCAGAGGATAAAATAGATCTTGTGTCATTAGATGAAGCTACAGCCAGTTTCTGACGGTCCTCAAGAGCACTTTCCTGTCGCTGTTGAACATTGAGTGCAGAGGAACGTTGCTGCATGGGGTGTGCACTATTAACGCCATTCAACTGCAAAATTGAATCCAACATCCATGAAAAATCAACCAAAAATTGTCAGGACTGTTTATCATTTCGTTGCAGTTATATGATTGTAGGGGACGGTAATGATGTGAGAATTTAGAAGTTGCAGGCAAATGTTCAGCTAAACTATGACTTCACTGAAGCATAAAGTTTAATTGATTTATTTAGTTCCCACCAACATTTACAAGATTGTTGGACAACTAATATACATTATAATAGATGACCTCCAAACATTTATGACTCATCTGTACTTCAAGTGAAATCTAGAAAGTATTGCTTCCACAAATTTTATAGGACAGCCACCTCTTCCTTCCAGCACAGTAGAGAAGGATCCTAAATTAGATGGAACTGAAATGTAACATGAATAGTCATGTGGCAATGGCACATTGCAGCACAAATGTCCAACAGCAGAGCCAGAGAAGTGGTAATAATGGCAGCACAAATGAGACAAAGGTGGTCCCCAGGTGCAATAAAGGATTCAAATAGTTGCATTACCAATTACTTTTTTAGACTGCAATCAACTTAAGGAATGATGGTAAAAGTTTAGCCTAACAAATGAAAATCAAATAATTTGGAAAGAAAACATCAATACTTTGGCAACTGATACATTGTTTTAATCTCTGCTCAAGACAAGCACATCAAATGCTTAAGAAGCTTCAATCAAGTATTAATAGAAGGCTTAAATCGGTACTTAAGGTCAAAGGAGGAAAAAGAATGAACAGTCCAAAATTACATGTATGTCAATTTCATATGTAGTGCTTGGAAGGGCAGAATGTAGCCCATTGATAAGTGTAATTCTTCCCCAGTACCAACTAAATTTGATGCAACATAAGAATGATTTAGTGTTGACTACAGGACATAGCAATCTATAGATGTAGTGAATTAACTAGCAAAAAAAAAAAAAAGGTAAAACTAGATGAAAATAAACAGCAATTCACCTCTCCATTCCCTGAGCTTTCCTGAGATAAACCATGATGGTGAGCAGCAGAAGTATTGCTTCCATCAGATTCCAAATGACCTGATGAAATCCGGGCAAGCGCCTGTTCAATGAATGGAACAATTCGTGAATGGGCAGTACGAAGATGAGATATCTGCAAGATATGATTGCAGTATTGTGGCCACTCAATCAGGCGATCTGCAAAATGATCCAATGCTGTGGTCCCAAAGACAAACATCTGCAGGCAGAAAAGCTATCAGCAATAGTACACAAGAACTGAAAGAAGCCACTGTTCACAAAGAAATGAACAAACTTTTGAATCTGGAGGTTTGCGTAATGCATCCAAAACACCCCGCAAGGCAATCCCAAGAGTTAGATGGGTTACAAGCTGGCGCTTGATAACAGAACCTGAAACATACCAGAGTATCCACATCACATCATTATAGGTTAGAAACACAGGCAATCATATAACATTGTAATTGATAAATACAACTCACCAAATAGAATAGCAGCAATTTTCAATTGTCTTTCAGGATATTTGGGAAAGAACCTATACTCCTCAAATAGATTGCCAATCATACACTCGAAAATTAACTGCTCCCTGTCAAAAACTCCAGTCAATCATTAATAGCATCAAAAAGAAGTTCTTTCTTTTTTTTGAAATCAACTACATTCCATAAACAAAACATGGTATACTATTACATAAACCTAGGCCAAGGCTCTGTAGACAGTAGGCTATGGAGTAAGCTAACAAGATGAAAAGAAAATAAGTACAAGGTAAGCGGTTAATTTGAAAAGGCTCTGACCAGTGACTACATACCTTTTCACAGGTGATTCCTTAAATCGAGCAAGCATATCAACAATATAATCAATTGACAATTGACCAGAAAACATTTGATGGAAGTAAGAATTTGCTTCATTCTCCACATCAACAGCAAATGGTTCAGTGGTAGATGAATCTGCAGAGCCACCATTCTGCAGCCTTGCATTAGAATCCAGAACCGGTATATGCAACCTTTCCATTTCCTCAGAAAGTTGACTTGAGATGATTAAGCCTGTGTTGGCCTTAAGGACCTGAATGTACTGAAAGAGTGAGAAAAACTTAAAAACACTCGTGAAGATATAAAGGACAAACAAAAGAGTAAAAATAGAACCTTCTGGAAAGTGGAGCTAGCCTCCATATAAATATCCACAACAGAACTATCATGATGAAAAGGCTTGCTAGAAAATTCCTGTGATCCACCAAGTTGGACCTCCTTCAAAAACTTCAGACATTCCTGAAACATCACGAAATGAAATTCAGCACATCATTAACACTGTTATGATGACTTAAATACACTAGAAAAAGGGTTAGATTTCCAATAAGCAATGAAATTTTAAAACCTATTTTGACTATAAGCACCATGCTAAACAATGCAACTAGGAGAAACAGCAAACGTTACCTCAAAGAACAAATCCTTGTATGTTATTAAATTAGTAGTCAGCCACTTCTCAAGGTCTACAAGTTCTTTTCGGGAAGCTATGGCTGCCAACCTGATACCGATAGCATAGGGAATAAGGTCTAACACTGATGACAGAATCTGGGATAAGAATAAAAATAGAAGTAAAGCAAATGAGAGATATGCCAACGTATAATAAGTATATAAATCTGAAAACAATACCAGGGGAATATAGAAGACATTGAAAGTTCCCATGCATTAGAAAAGGGCATTGTGCTGTTATATAAAGAAATGTGACAACATAACAAATATCAGTTTGATCCTAACGTCTACCTTTAGATCTTGGCAGATCTCCAATATCTTAATCATGCACTCTGGCTCAATGTTGTAAGCATCTACAAACCCCCGCACGACAAGATTAGGATTTACATGCCAGAGGTAAAGTATCATACCGCTACCAGTGGCACTTCCAATTATCGTAGGAAAAACTTCAAAAGACACTTCATCCTGGAGAAGTTTATATGCGGTCTGCAATCATGGGGTAAAGAATTTGTCAGGCTATATAACTTTAGGAAAACGAAATGATAAAAATCTTTGAATCAAAAATAAAACTAGTGAGATACGTTGACGTGTGACATCCCAAGGAGTAAGATTTCCGGACAGTGCTTAAGAGGATATTCAAGCATTGATCGAACAGAACTAGAATGGCCCCTCTCAGCTAGTTGGCACAGAACATCTAAGAGGTCAAGACACAACCATGCATGATTTGCATGTCCAACTTGAAGCTTATGTCCATGTACTGCATCATTATAAACCTGTGAAAACAGTTGTTTACTAGTTATGACCCAATACATTACATGATAATAGAAGTAATAACTGTTAGAAAGCCTATCATACCAGCTGTCTTCCAGAATGGGCAAAGGTAAACACTTCTGGTGGTGCCAATACAGCATATTTAAGAAAGGATAATTGACCGTGAGAATTCTTCCAAACAGTCCCACACAGAACATGGAGAGGGAACAGATCCTGATAGATAAATACCATAAATTCAGAACTATGAAGAAACCTTTCTCTATTGACAAATCCTTGAACAAAAAAAAAACACAAGTTAATAGCACGTTATAGAGATACCTGGCAAGCATGTCTGTATATAGACATGAAGAAAGAGAATGCTTCCTCATTAGGAATGTAAAATCCCTCGTGATCCATATTTTCCATCACTTTTATCCAGTTGGTATCAGGAGCCTGTATTTTGCACACACACACAATAACAAAGCACACTTCAAAAAACTAGCAATTGCCACATCCAAAACCAAACGAGATACAAGAACAGAAGTAGACTCACAAGTTGCTTGATTGTTTTTACAAGAATGTCAATATCCCAAGAGCTTAACAGTGGGAGATCAGTGGAAATGCTGCCGCGAAGAGCTGAGCGAAAGTTTGAAAATGTGCTTTGGTTCTCTTCAAGCCCAGCATGGTTCCGGGCAATAGTCCCAAGTATCTTTGCAATAGTGCTCTCACTCAATGGTAAGAAGTTGGACAATATCTCTTCGAAGTGTGAGGCATCAAATGTGCATCCATAGCCCAATTCCTTAACAATATCACCAGCGCTCATCTCCTTTCTCATTTCCACTGAAAGTGTATCGAATTCATTTTCCTGGCATTCAGGGAACAGATCCATATTCCTACAAAAGAAATTATAAATTATCATCAGAAACTGCATAACATTTTTTGCTATCTAAATAGCTATTAAGATGTCAACAGAACATACAAACTGCATAACGTTTTTTAATATCTAAATAGCTCTTAAGATATCAACATCATCACAACAGAACATATGCACATAAATTCATGCAGCCACATAAGGAGAACAAGAACTAAAAGTGTAGAAAAGATTAGAACCTCAAGAAATTAGCATCACGCATTTCATCTGAAACCAGCGGAGTTAAAAAGAAGGGGAAGACATCTTTTGGTTGCACCAGAGATAACATCTGAAAAAAGGGGTCAACATGTTCGGAAAGGCCCTCAGACTGCTGGAGGAAGATAAAAATATTCTGGATTTGTTCTGCAGAATTCATTGAAATGGGATTGGAACACAGTTCCTCGATCCGTGCAATGCAAAATTTCTTTGCTGAAAATTGGACAAAAAATGGTCAATAAACAAACACACATGCAACTGCAAGCAAAACAAAAAAGCAAAGGAACAAGAACTCGGACTATTTACCGGCCATTCTGGTTTCAGGATTTCCAGAATCGGAGAGCGCAAGGCCAACAGCAACTTTTTCAGGGAGAGATAAACGCAAGATGTTAGAAAAATTATCTAAGAATTCTTCACTGATCTCTGAACTTCCAAGTGACTGACAAAGCACAGCAGAAAAATTAGGTCTGTCCAAAAGAAACTTGAAAACTGAAATAAGAAGTGGTTCCAGCTGCGAGTTTTTCAAGTCTGTCGTTCGTAAATGAACATGTTCCAAGCAGGTCCGAAGCACCACGATGCTTTCCTCAACTCCACATTCAATTAACTGTCAACCAAAACAAATCGATAAACCACGACAAGCAATCACTAGGTATCTAAGCAGTATCCTTATTTCTAAAATTAAGAGTAAAATATTTACTGTACATGGCAAAAAAAAGATTTATCTCCATCTTAATTAAGACTGTTAGAATGCTAGGGTTTCACTGAAGTGAGAGAGGCGAAAAGGGAATTATCGAAAAAAGAATGATCAAAGTGCAATAAGAGAAATACCTGACGAAGTTGTTGAAAAATAGAGTCGATGTTTTCCTCGTTCAAGCTATGAAGCAAGAACCGTATCTGATTCGGAGTCGTCGATGATAACGTCGGCATCGCAGCGAGCAAGAGAGATTATGGTTTTGTGTGTTGAGAGTGAAATGCTTTTTAAAGATTTTCTTGAATGTGGTTTCAAAAAGCCTAAACGGGTTGGGAAATTCGAAGATTACGGGGAATGAGAATCGTCGACAGATAAGAGAGATTGTAGTATGACTTTACCGTCTCTCAAATATTAAGCAAGGCTATTGCCTTCTCTGGGTTGAGCGTCGGTTACCTGCAGGTCTTTTACTTCGGCTTTTATTTTGCGCCACGTTATCTGTTGAATGGGCTTTCGTTTTATGCCTTGTTTAAGCTTCTCTCTATTCTAATTTGTGGCGAACTCTTCTCTCCAAACAACCTCTTTGGCTCAAGCGGAGGGTACCTTATTTGTCTTTTTTTTTTTTTTCAAATAGACTCCTAATGATATAGTCCTTTCTTGCCTAATTTTCACTCACGATCTCTCAATTATGCTCTCTCTCTGATTATAGTCCTCCAATTTTAATTTGTAACTAAAAAATTCTTAATTTCAATTTAATAACAAGAAAATACCCACTATTAATATTTCGATTTAATAACAAGAAAATACCCACTATTAATATTCATTTATTGGGTAATTAACATGTGAGATCACTGAACTGTGATCAATTTCAAAATGGGTATCGATTTTCAATTTATTTCTTTTTGGTAATTAGACTATCAATTTATTTCTTTTTGGTAACTAAACATCTATTTTATTTCAATTAGATGTTACCTGTTGAAATTAGTGGTTGGTTTGTTGGAATTTACGGCTCATTTGTCATGTCAACTAGCTCTTATGTGTCATGTCATATCATACATGACTGTTGGTGTAACACCTCAAACTTTATTGCAAAACAGATAAAAATACTATTAATAATAAGAAATTTTAGTCCAACTCCATAATATACAAATTTTTAAAAAAAATTATTGCAACGATCGTTGCACCTATCACAACGGTCGTTGTGAGGGGTACAAATTTTCCAAATTTTCCCGAGAGTTACACGGGTGGAAACACATGTGCAACGGGCTGTGTAACGGTCGTTACACCTGTTGCAACGGTCGTTACACAGGTAAAATCTATCATACGAAAATTTTAATTAAAACCCATATCTATAACAGGATTTTCATCTTTTCTTTGTATAAACAGACTCCAACAGACTCAAAATCAACACATACATATAACAAACTTTCCAACTTACTAAACATAATAACCATATGTCGAGTAAATATTGAAAATCTTTTATAACACATAATTGAATCAAAATAAACTTTATACATAACATCTTTCAAATTATACAAGAACATATACCTATCACTATTCAAAACTCTTAACACTCTTAAACATCCACAATAGACATGTATAGACATGCATATGATTATCCACTAGTCAACCTTAAAACTTCTACTGCAACAATGCACGTAAACTTTCGAATCCATCAAGCTATCATCAACCTGAAAAATAATGCCAAGGGGTGAGCCGGCGACTCAGTAAATAAATAGCTGCTAATACTAACCATTATATATACATACTTTTATATATATATATATATATATATATATATATATAGATATAGATTCCAAACTCATTTGTATAATCTCATATAGAACCACCAATTACATTAATTCACACTTATCAATCAATCACAAAATTTCACAACCACCCTTACAAAAATTACTAAACTCATCAACATAATCTCAAGAAGGTTTAACACCTCATCAAAACAAATAGCACTTTCATAATATCTTCAAACTCAATTCACAAGTCTCAATTCACAATTCACAATTCACAATTCACAATCACAATTCATAAATCACAAATCACAATTACAATCAACCTTGATAACCAGATAAATTATCTAAATGAATGGTTCAAAGAATAGTAACCCGATCACATCTCTTTTAACAATTCACATATCTTTCATTATCATATCTTTTCATTTCAATTCCCCTCTTCACTTTTCTAGGGGTTTATCATAATTCATTTCAACTCCCCTCTTCACTTTTCTAGTGGTTTCTCATAATTCATATCAATTCCCCTCTTCACTTTTCTAGGGGTTTATCATAATTCATATCATTCAATCTCATCACTTGGGTTACCAATTCCTAACCAAACACTTAGACAATAAAACTCATTACCAAGCCAAACATAAACAATCAATCAAACAATCAACTCATCTCAATAATCAACCAACAACCATTTCATCTTAACAATCAATCAAACCATTTCATCACAAATAATCAATCAACAACCATTTCATCACAACAATCCATCATACAACCATTCGACAACCATTTCATTATAAGCAATCAATCAACAATCATCTCATCTCAACAATTAATCAAACAACCACTCCATCACAATAATCAATCAAACAACCATTCCATTCCAATAGCAATCAAACCATTTCATCTCAGTAATCAAATAATCAACCATTTCATCACACCAACCAATCACATTCAATGCGTCTTAATTCAATACCCTTTCTCAACAATTTCATCACAAAATTCTCATTTCACTTATAACCCATTCGGTTCCACCTCAATTACCCATCCATACTCAATTTCACATTCTCAAGCACAAATCAATCCCACATTCACAAACAATTTTATCTCAATTAATCATTCACTCATACAAAAATCTCACTTCACAATCAATCACAATTAATTTTTATTATCATTCAACCATTTCATATTCTTAAACCATAATAACAATTCCACTCATCAAACATTAAGTATCACTATAGTAATTAATCAAATCAACAAAAAACACACAATTAAATCATGTAATTAGAATTAATATAAATCATATAATTAGTATTAATAATTATTTACTTACAACACATGGAGAACACCAATTAAAGTCTACTGGCCAAACCATCAAATACTACCATAAACATCCTTACAACTTTTTTATTGGTTAATCAAAAAGCAAACTTTGACTTTTAAACCAATTTAAGAAAAACTTCCTAATCCACCCCCAAACCATCAAATACTACCATAAACATCCTTACAACTATTATTATTATCAATTTATACGCCTCATGCACATAAAATTAATTAATAATATATAATTAATAAAATTAAATATATTAATAATGCTATTTAAATACTAATGCATGTAATTAATTATGAGGATGTTACAGTTGGAGACCCTAAACATTAAAGAAACCCTAAATTTTCACTTTGTAAGTCTCATATGTGCAATTATCAATTTCATATTTAAATATATGTTTGCTTGGTCCC
>CANYLF012750699.1:0-13263 GCA_948193215.1 Bocquillonia castaneifolia
TGTTTCAACCGAGACTGAACATTAGCTTCGTGGGGGATGTTGTACTCAAGTATGTGTTGTTTTTGCTTTCCCTGTGTTCTTACACTTGACCGTGTTTCCTCAATTCTGCTGTAATTTCTTTCACTTTCCTATACTTTTTTCTTTTTTGTTGATTTCACCAAGCAGCACATTTTTTTGCATCTTCCATATACAGTACAGACTAAGGATTGTTTCCTTGGGGAGGGGGTTAGATGGCATTGTATAAGGATGTTATTGCTTCTGTTCACTTTGTTTTCTAGCCTAAGTTCCATAACTTTTGATATAATAATCACTTTGCATGAATTTATTCATGACCACTTTAATAAAGTTGAAAGGTTAAATGTCATTTGTGCTAACATAATTTTTATTTCTCGGCAGAAAGCTTATTTAATTTTTGTTGTTCACTCTGTTTAATGGGGGAGGAGCATAGTTACTATGAAGTTCTACGATTTTGTAATGATTATATATATATATATATATATATGTCATTAGAGAAACAATTAACTACCACCATGAAGCTGCTCCCTCTTATTTTACTATCAAACCTTCAAAACATTGTGTTTTCTTGTAAAAATCATAGATAAGAAAACCATAACCCAAATGCAATATTAGAGGTTTTTATATAATATTCATTACAAAAACAACCAAAGACAATTTATAGCAACAAAATGATTTAATTGCAGCTCTATCCAAAATTAAAATAGAAAATGCACAATTGTTTTAACAAAGAGAAAGCATTTCATCTTGTCTATAATAGTCCAACCCTCATTTTTCTTTCTTGAACTTTCCAACCATCCATTCCCTTCATGCTGTGTGGAATGATAGATAATAATAAAAAAAATCATTTCTCATATCAAATCCCACCAATATATTTTCCTCTTGGGACACAGATGTGGCCCATCACCTTGTCACATAAATCCCTAAAACCCAAATCCCAAAAAGCCCACAACTAGGTGGGAAATTTCCTAGCACTAGCAAAAGTCTCACCGGTCAACTTTAATTACATTGACTTTATAATTTTTGCATTCTTCATTAATTGCAATCTTTCTCCAACCAAGTTCTTGGACATCAATTTAAGAAGGTTTAGAAAACAAGAATTAGAGAGTTACCCTTATTTTTTCTATCATCACCTAGCACTACCAGGCAAGTAATCTCATCAATCATTACCTTTTTTTTTTTTGTCATGTTACATTTTTGCTATACATGAATTTTTCTTTCTTATGTTTGTCTGTTTATATCACTTAATTTGTTGGAATGAACAACAAATCAAGAGGGGATCATTATTTTCTTTAAAACCCTTTTCAATTATGCTAATAGATTAACAATTTTGATTATAATAACTTCATTATTAAATAAAATAAAAAAATATTATGTGGTTTTATGTTTATGTAGTGAGGAGGAAGATGGACTACTTGGCTTTGGTGGCATTAGGTGGTGCTGTTGCTACGGGTGCACAGCTTCTTGATCTTGGGAGTATATGTGAAAAGATTGAGGTTCTTAACAAAATATGGACTTTTATTAGCTACCCAAACCGTATTTATGAAAATAAGCAAACCCTCGAAAGAAAATTGAAAGCATTATGCAGTTTACAGGATGATATTGTCAAAACAGTGGAAGACGCAGAGTTCCGCAACGGAAAGAAGCGAAAAAGGGAAGTAGAGACCTGGTTGAACAATGCTCAGAGAAAGAAAATTGATGTGGAAAATATGTTGCAGAAAATGGGAAACAGAAAATACTTGTTAGAACCACGGTGGGAAACTCGTTTGGCGAAGAGGATTACTGAAGTAGATGAGCTCTGCCAGCAAGGAAATTTCGAGTCTGTTCTGCTTGATGTGCAAACTATTGGGAACATGTTATTGACAACAGATTTGGTGGGTCAAGATTCAAATGAAGGAGTTTTAGAGAGAATCAGAAGATGGTTGGTGGATGATCGTGTGCGAAGAATTGGTGTTTATGGAGTTGAAGGAGTTGGAAAAACCGCATTTACGATGCATATCCATAATGGACTCCTTCAAGATGAAGTTTTTGATAACGTGTACTGGGTGACTTTATCAGATGATTTCAGCATTCACAGTTTGCAAGATGGTATTGTCAAAGCATTAGGACTTGATTCTTTGGATGAGGAAGATGCAATAATAAGAGCAGCCAAGTTACATGGTGCAATTTCAAGAAGGAAGAAGTGTGTGATCTTCTTAGATGGTCTATCAAGTTACTTTGATCGAGATAAAGTTGGCATTCCGAGTGAAATAAATGGTTGCGACTGCAAGCTGGTGATAACGACTCGATCGTTAAGGTTGTGTAGAAGGATGAGTTGCCAGGAAACTGTTGAAATCAAACCTCTACTTGTTTCAGAAGCAGAAAACTTATTTAGGGACAAGTTAGGGAATAGAATGCTTTGTGAAGATGTTGAAGAAATTGCAAAGGAAATTGTCAAAGAATGTAGAGGTTTGCCTGGTAAAATTATCAGCATTGCTGAAAGCATGAGGGGAGTAGATGACATCCATGAGTGGAGAGACGAGCTCTGTACATTTCAAGAATGTAGAGGTCTAAATGACCAGCCATAGAACTTACTTGGGCAACTGTAAGTTGTAATTTGTCAGAGAAATGGAATTTATTGTTTAGACATCATTCCCCTTTGCAATTTTGTTTAATTATGTTGATCTTTTGTATAAAAGTGAAATGTAGAAATCTGCATATGAAATCTAAGGTTAACAGATAGGCAAGAAGGTCATTATGTGTGAAAGAATGACATCTCAAGATTATTGACTCGATTACTGAAAACTCAATGCAGATAAAAAAAATTCATCCCTAGGAAACCAATGGAAATTACAGGTCAAGTCCTATCTTGGTGAAACAACAATAAATAGTAAGCAATAAAGTGATCCACCACAAGTTTTGCCCCTGCTTTGAAACATAACTAGAGAAGCAACTTCATGAAAACTGCATTACAGAAGCAATTCTAGCTACGGAGGAATCATATATTTTATTATTTTAATATCATAAAGTAGCACATTTAATCCTCTTTATACAAAACCTTGACAAAAGATCGTATCGTCTAATCAATTTGTAGGATATGCCACTCTGTGATGGCATGCTACAAAATCGCTCCATGTGCAAGTAGGCAGCCTCTTTCATCAACCTGATAGAGCAATTTGCTTGTCCTGAAGTAGTTGAAGAAGTTCAGAATAAATCAAGATCTAACCCAAAGACCACCTCAGCATCGTGAGTTCTGTTCTGTATATATTTTTACTCTTAGCAAAAATGTCTGATCGAGAAATTTGGTGGAAACCAATTGTATCCACTTGGCACCAACAGACAAATTACTGCTTTTATCTCCGGCTTCTTGACCAAGGGTCAGATAATTGTAAAGCTCCCTTTTAGATTGTAATACTAACTTGCTACAAATCTTTAAGACTTTAACTCGAACTCCAGTTCGGACTCCATAAAAGTTTGTGCATCCGAGCAATATGTCAAATCTAAAACATTCCCACCAATACAAGATAACATTATTGGTTGATGGAATGGAATAGAATAGTTATTCCATGGCACTAGGAATAACTATTCTTTACATATTGTAAAGAATTGGTATTCCATGAAATTGTAAAACTACAATCTATAGGATAAACTAAATATCAAAATATCAATTTTATATGGAATAACTATTTTATTTTTTATTTAATTACTCCCTATGAATAGTTATTCTATTCCATTCCGTGAACCAAACGGATAGAAGAGATGACCTTACCTAGCCAACAGTATTAAAATGGTGTTGGATTTGTCAGTCATTATGATTAAAAAGGCTTCATAGATTAGATGAGTCCCAGCTAGCATATACAGCCCCAATGAGCTTCTCATGCAGTGAAGCACCAGAGCAAGCAATTATTCCTCGATCTAAACCTTCCAAGTATATCCCCCTTGAGAAGTTTAGGGGCCTTCCACCAGCATCAGTTACCACACCACCAGCCTCTTCTATTATGACAACTCCAGCAGCATGATCCCATATCTTTTCTTTGTATCCACATGACGCAAATTTCATAAAAATCTCAGCATCTCCTTGAGCTATGGCTGCATATTTGACCATGCTATGGACCCGCAAGGGTTGTTTTCTGTCATCAGTGTGTTAAATGAGATATATGAGGAACCAAGCAAAACAAGACTAAAGTGAAGCCGTCATTTCCATGTGATTGTAAACAGCATCCAGAGAGGTGTGTGTGCTCTTGAATTTCAAAAATATCAATCAAAACAAGAGCTCAAGTAACTTATAGTAGCTTACATGCAATTGCAAGATTTAATAATACCCTTTAATATATCCTAGATCATGCATGCATAAAAACTAAGTCATAGTTCCTTCCACTATATGTGGCCATCTCACCAAGTCTGTGAATATGGTTGCCAGGTATTATTCTATAGAATGATTCACACTGTGAAAGTGAAGCAGTAAGAACTCTAGTGAGATTCCATCACAATAATTCTTTTTTAATTAGCTCCCTCAAGGAAGTAAAAGTGGAACATTGTCCTTTGTTCCCTCCAGCATTGTTTTATAAAATGATTTACAACCAGATGTTTCAATCATCACCATAATAGAAAAGGTTTTGATATGCAAAGGATGTAAAAGAAAATATTATGTACCTTACCCCCATGCTGTGAGCAACCCCAGCAGAGAAGGAATGGTTTGAATTAGACTTTTCTACAGGTTCACAGAAGGTTGCCAGCTCTGGATCATCAATGGAAGAAACTTTTATCACTTTCGCAGAATTTGGCCATTCAAATTTGTCATTTCCATGGATTAATGGTTGCATCCATGCCTTACCACTGCCTCTCTGTGCATACATTACACGCCCTTTTTGCAACGTATCAGAAGTAGCAGAAGATGATCTTAACATGGTCTGATTGTACTGGTGGTGATGATTTAACAATTCTTTCTTCATAGGATAATTTGGACACCCAAGAACTCCAATCACCACTTTCCCATTCTCAATCAAGGCAAGAGCTATAGCATACTGATCTCCACGCACAAACCCTAATGTTCCATCAACAGGATCAAGTACCCAATGCCTTCCAACAGGACCCCCAGTTGAGTTACATCGGTGGATGGCCCCGAGGATTTGTTCATAATCAAGAGCCTCTGCAGGACTCTTAAGACCATATTTTGATGCTTCAGCTAATGTTTCATTCACAGTGTTTGAAACAGCTTTCAGTAAGCCTGCTGATTCAGCTTTGGAGAGAGTTTGAACATCTTCTTCAGCAACTATAGATAGATTTTGATCCCTAAATGATTCTGACAGTATCCAGCTAACAGTTGCTTGAACACTCCAATCTGATAAAGCATTGTTAAGAAGAGAATTAGCAAAGAAGAACAGAGTCTCTGATAGAACATAATACAATGGCAAATTTTAAAAGCAGCTCCAGCCCATTTCAGTATTTCCTGCTATCCAGATAACAGACTTCTAATTTAAAAACTCAAAACAGAGGTTCAGAAAAAGAAGTCACTAGCTTTTCTAAATGATTTTCCGCGAATCCATAATAGTGATGGTTGAGCTTTCATTTTCAAGGTAACTTTTACCCAAAACATTTTACTATGTACAAAGCAATTTGTTGCACAGATCACACAATCCAAATCATCATTGTTCCTGAGTTGAACAAAATTTAGATAGCTTGTGATGCAGTGAATTGGAAGTTGGTAGTCTTATAATGGGATGAGTAGCTAAAGTAAAATTGGAAACTATTTTAGAAATGAGGAAATCTTATTGGTCTTTTTTTTCACTAATTTTTTTATGCTGAATTTGTTGGTCCATTTTTATCTGTTGCAGTACTTTTTCAATACAATCGCATATGAAATCTTAGAAAATATTTCAAAATCTAGATAATAATATTTGCCTTTGAGTGATCCAAGGAATCATGTCCATGTCTTAACACATTTCAAGAACGGGATATTTTATCATCTAAGACCTCATCTAGTACCATATAATATAGCAAGACATGTTGCAAGCAACCATACTACAACTTGGAAAATCATAATGATGGTAATCATTATAGTTGTATTAAGTAGTGAAACTTTAGTGCACTCCATCATGCAGTTAGTTTCTTATTGTTTCCTAATATCTAATTAATTATTCAATAAATTGAGAATTTTTCATCCAAAAGGGAAAAGGACATAATCTTACTATGCTCCAATACTATGCCGAAAATTTTTTAGATATGAAACACTGAATCCACCTTCCATCCATCTGTAAGATTCTTGACACTTGAAGACAAAAATCTCAAAACATGAATGTGAATGCTATTTAGGCCCTATCAGAAACTCCCCACGGATGGCAACACAAACATCTTTAATTTTCTGAAGGTTAGAGGAAAAAAAAACTATATTCAAATCCCAACACCTCTTCTTTTTCTTTATTCTAAAACTAAAAGATCAAACTTTCACTCTTACATCAGCATATCCTAATTATCTGTTGTCAAATCCTTGACTTGCTCCAGTCTCCTTATACTTTTTCCATAATGTAATTCCTCTTCACTTGTTCATCATACAGATTCTTAGATACAAAAATGACTTCCTAATTATACTTCCTATAAAAATCAACATTTTCTAACAATTGCCAAACTGCTCCTCCGAAACAATACGTTGATATTTAGATTAATGCAATTTGCCTAAGGTTGCCATAGAGGTTCCTTAAATTCTTGAAGTTCAACCTAGACAATAAACACAAAGACTTAAAGATCCAGTTCTACGATCCAGACATATGAGATGACTTTAAAAGCTTAACAGATTCTACTGAATAATCATGCCAAGGCAACCACCATCCCCTTTCTTCTGGTGCCTTTCAGGGAAGTAAAAGATAACAAGTTTTCAAGCAATAGCAATAGTAACATTTAAAATAAGTTGCTATTCTAACTCTTAAAAGGGAAAGAGGGGGACTTTGCTCTATCTGCTTCTTGCTCTTCCCAGGAATGGACAATGGTAAAAAGTAAAAACAGATTTAAATATGCATAAGGCACCAAATGTCTCTGTACATTAGCCATAAGGCACTATGCATCAAATGTTATTAATCATTCAAAATCCCAACACCTTTTCTTTTCTTTATTCTAAAACTGAAAGATCAAACTTTCACTCTTACATCAGCATATCCTAATTATCCATTGTGATATCCTTCAGTTGCTCCAGTCTCCTTATACTTTTTCCATAATGTAATTCCTCTTCACTTGTTCATCATACAGTTTCTTATATACCAAAATGACTTCCTAATTATATTTCCTATAAAATCAACATTCTAACGAATGCCAAACTGCTCATAAACAATACGCTGACATTTAGATTAATGCAAGGTGCCAAGGTTGCCATAGCAGTTCCTTAAATTCGTGAAGTACAACCTAGACAATAAACATAAATCCTTGAAAATCCCATTCTATGATCCAGACATATGTGATGACTATAGAAGCTTAACAAATTCAACCGAATAATCATGCCAAGGCACCCACCATCTCGTTTCTTTTGGTGCCTTGCAGGAGAGTAAAAGATATCAAATTTTCAAGCAATAGTAATAGTCACATTTAAAATAAGTTAGTTGCTATTTTTAACTCTTAAAAAAGGAAAGAGGGAGACTTTGCTCTATCTGCTTCTTACTCTTCCCTGGAATGGTAAGTGGTAAAAAGTAACTAAAAACAGATTTAAATATTCTATCTTTCCTTAATGAATTAGCAGGACAAAACGCCAAATGTCCCTGTACATTAGCCATAAAGCATTATGCATCAAATGTTATTAATAATTCACTCAACTCAAATCCACAAAATTTAGCTCCTTTCCTATTGGTATAATTTCATTTCTAATCCCACATTTTCTCATTTCCTCACCAACCAACAATTCAAAGGCACCTAATTGAAGCTAATCAAACATCATATATGTCAAATGCAGATCATCCTACCTATTAACCCAGAAACCCAAACAATCCCATCATCAAACACCCAATTCATTACAGACACATCAAAATACCCAACTTTATAACATTAAGAAGAAAATTACACAAAGAAAAAGTAAAAAAAAAAAAAACTCGAAGTACCTGCAACAGTAACAGGAGAATCATCATCTTTAGACATAACTTGATCATTAATTCTATTAACAAGCCTCTCTTGCACTCTCTGGCAAAGAGAACAAGCCAAATGGACAACTCTGACTGCTACATCCAATTCTTTAGCATACGTTTTATTATCATTCTCCATTATTTGATAAAGTTCCTATCTTTTGCAATATACCAAGATGCAAAAATCAAGCCTTTTAGCAAATACCCACTTCAAGATTCATGCCAAAAATAAGAACCCAATACTTTATTGTGGATTTGTGGTAATGATGTTGGCGTTTTTGAGCTATGTAGTGGTCTTATGTTTGATGTTTGCATTACTTAAGCAGAATAAGATCTTTTGGTTAGCGACATTTGTGGTAATGGTGGCTTTTACGGAAGACAATAAAACATTAAAAAGATTAAGAAAGGAAAAGGCTTGCATTCTTGTATTTGTTCATCATTTATCTTTCACGTTTTTAGTGCACTTTTTAGCTTTCTTTAGCTTCATTTTAGCTTTGTAAATTAAAAATAAAAGGAATAGTCACGTCACGGAAGTCCACATCACCAATATAAGGTCGTTTTTATTTTTTAGGATTTGGTTTCAATAATTTGTGATTTAAAATTAAATAAGAATTATTTATTCTCTTTAAATCTTTTTTAAAAAATTCACTTTAATAAATTTTCACATGATTTTTTATAAGCAAGTTACAAGTTAAATTTTAAAAAAATAGATCAACAAATTATTTTTCTGAATTTTTAATAAATAAAATTAAAATTTTATAAAAAATATAAAATATATCAAAATGAATCATTTTTTTATGTATATACTTAAAAAAATATGTTTAATTTATTGGAATAGTAATCGGTGGAGTTTGATTAGTATTGCATAACATTTTTATGTATTATTTTCATTTCATATATTTTATCCTAACATATGCAAGAAATAATTTAATACAATCATTCCAATAAATTTAACATCTTTTTTAACCAATATACATGAAGATTTGTGTCACTTTGATATATTTTGTATTTTTATGAATTGTTTCTAATTTTTATTCATTAAAAATCCAAAACAATAATTTATTAGTCAAAAAAATTAAATTAAAATATATTTTTTGTAACTATATAAAAAAATTATGTAAATAATTCATTAAATTGAAATTTTTAAAGAAATTTAAAGAGTATAACTATTATTTTATCCTTATGTGATCTTAAATTATAAATTTTAAAGAGTAAAGACACGTTAAGAGCATTTCCAATGGGCTCTTTAACAACATTAAATTATCTATAGTAAAAAGTGGATTGATAAAATCACACTCCAATACACTCTTTATCTTTAAACTATAAAGTAGCTAATGAGTTTGACTAGCTACACTCTGCATATTAAAGTGATTATATTCTCTTTTCATATTTTTAAGATAAAAAGATGAGAGAGAGATTAAATTTATAAAAAAAGAAAGAAATATAAATCAAAATCATTTAATGTTTATGGAAAGAAATAAATAAAGAGTTGTAAATAAAAAGTTTATTGGAATAAAATTTAAATTTAAAGTCTTTTAAAAATTAGATGCGCTTCATATTATAAAATATACTCTTCATATTTAGCTATTACCATTGAAGATGCTCTAAGTTTAGGAGCAACCATAAATTCAGCACCATGCATGTGGATAGCATTTCCGTTAACTTTAAAAATTACAATATTCTTTAGAGAAATTTCTAGTTAGATTATCTACCACATCATTTATATACTAGATCAATAAACCCACATCAGCCTTTTTTTTCAAGTCATCTAAATTCAGTAAACTAAATTTAAGAGGGAAGAAAATCCTAACCAATCTAAATTAAATCTGTAAAAGAAAAAGATGAACAGAAGTTCCAGTAATCAGTGTATCGATCAATGGCATTTAGAATTCTTTTGTAATCGCATTCTCTGTATCATAATCATTGTTGTCCTTTATGTTGTCTTCTTTGGCCATAATATAAAAACCTAACATTTGGGTAAAAAGTTAAATGAAAAAACCCGTAACCTTTTCTATAAAAGAAAATGACAATATTAGATGAACAACAAAAAAACAAATTTTTAACCAGGTAACGGGTTTATCTATAGCAAATTTGTGCATAAATGAAGTTTATCGATTTATTAGAATTCGTGATATTAAATCTAATCGATCTTAAAATTTGATACTTAAAAGAAAAAAATGAAAAGGACTAAACTAAAGAGAAATATAATCAAGGGATATGGACTCATGATTAAAGTAGGTGCACAAAACTTCTTTTACTAGGGTGTTCTACGATTCCATGGAGAAGAAAGGAACGTTTTTTCCTGAATTTTGAAAAGTTTTTGTATTTATTAATTTAATGAATGACATGGAAAAATAGGTTGATGTGAACTATTTAAATTGGTTAGTCCATAAATGATGTGGTAGACACAGTCTACCTAAGAATTTCTCTATTCTTTACTCAAAAAAAAAAAAAATTACAATATTCTTGATAATGTTATTTAAGAAAAATGTATTTATCAAAAAGTCAAATAAATTAGCAGTATTAGGAACGCAAAAAAAAAAAAAATCAATTGGATTTTCAATTTTCAAGTATCCACACTAGAGTGCATGTGAATGTTGACAATGCTACAATTTTTGCGGTCAAAATTAGATCTACAATTGAAAATTCAAATGATATATTGACATTAATCCTAACTCATGTAAATGAAATAGATTAATCTTCAAACACAATAATGGAATATCAATTTTAGATAAGATTCCTTCAAAAAAAAAAAACAATTTTAGATAAGATACTTGTCAAAATTTCTTGCCTTGTATACAAATTAAGAGTTGAAGTGTGGCTTGTATATTGTCCAACATTTATTGCCATGACTTTTGATCAAGTGTCTTATCTATCTCGACCTGTCCTCTTTAGCTAATTGAAAGATTTTTCTTTTTTGAGGGAATAGCTAATTGAAAGATTTAATATATGGTTCTTTTTTTGAGGGAATAGCTAATATGTGGTTTTTTTTTTTTTTGATATCGATAATGTAATAGATAAAAAAAATGTATAAAGTCAAAAACTATTATATTTATTACATTTTATTAGACAACGTGAAACTTAATTTTTTTCAAAGAGTATAGACTTTAAATCAAAAAATATGTTTCAAATAAAATTTTATTTAATTATTTGGGAGGAATGTGAGCATGCTCCAGCATTTAAGATAATAACATATGAATCCACAAGTGTAAAATTTAGGTATAGGATTCTTTGAGAAAATTACATAATTTACTTGCTTTTAGCCCATTTATTATGTTTTTACAAGGGATGAAAACTTATTTCATTCTTATACCCAACTATTTACTAGCTTTTAACTTTTGGGTTTGCATTCTAAATATAAATTGTTTATGTATATAACACACTGCTTCTTTCTTTGTTTCTTATCATTATCTTTTCCTTCTCTCTTTTCGGTTTCTCTTTTAGGGCCTGTTTGGATAAGTTGTTAGCTAATAGCTAATGGTTGATAACTGTTGCTGGTAACTGATAGAGGGTAGCTGATAGTTGATGTATACTAAGTGTTTGGTTAAACTATCTTAGTTGTTGTTTATATGTTTAATGACAAATATAGACATTATTAATTTCTCAAATTGCAAAATTAAGAATTGATGAATTGAGATTGAATAATTGAAGAACTTATAACATATAAAAATTTTCAACAAATAAATTAATTAAAAAAATAATAATAATATTTAAATACAATTTATGAAATATAACTTTAAATAGTTTTTATGAAATCATAAAATAAACATTAAAAAATTAAGCATCAATCATATTTTAGATAATTCAAACAATACTGATTTATACTCTCATTAAACTATGAGCAATTCTATCGCGCAGTTGATCGACCTGATTTGTACTAGATCC
Organism: Bocquillonia castaneifolia; assembly: GCA_948193215.1. Classification (NCBI taxonomy): domain Eukaryota; kingdom Viridiplantae; phylum Streptophyta; class Magnoliopsida; order Malpighiales; family Euphorbiaceae; genus Bocquillonia; species Bocquillonia castaneifolia. The sequence continues at coordinate 11,979 of CANYLF012750699.1, forward strand.
TTCATCACTTTCAAGAGATACACTATTATTTACATTAGAAAAAATATCAGGCGGTGCAAAATCTAGATTTCGATCAAATCTAGTAAATGCCGGATCACTTAATGAATGTCTTCGTATATAGTTGTGCAGTGCCACCACAATATCTCTTTGTGTTTTGAAGGGGAATGATGGCATCAAATGCAGTATTTTCCATCTAGCTTTCCAAACACCGAATGTTCTTTCAATACAACATCTTAAAGATGAATGCCAACGGTTGAAAGTTTCTTTATATCCTCTTGGTTGACCACCACGTTGAAAATCAGATAAATGATATCTAGTTTTTTTATAAGGTCCATGATATCCTTCTGTTTGTTGATAGTCAGCATCTACTAAATAGCATTTTCCTACATATTTTGTTATCAATTTATAAAATTTTATATTAAAATATTATAAATATTATATACCTTAAGTTGAAATAATATTTCTAAAATAATAAAATAAATATACCTGGAGGTGGTTTAGGAAAATTTATTTCTCTTTTATGAATTACATACTGAAAAAGTCGTCCATCATGAGCGGTTCCTTCCCAACCTGCCATCACAAATATAAATTGCATGTCAAAACTACATGTAGCCATAATATTTTGTGTAGGCACTCCTTTCCTTCCAATGTATCATACAAAATCTTCTTCATTTACACTAGCCACTACGTGAGTACCATCTATAGCTCCAATACAATCTTAGTAAAAAAAAAAATAAGTCAATATAATAAGTTACACTTAAAATATTATAATATAAAATATGAAAATATTACCTTAAAGTGAGGCATATATCTGGCATCATGATATATTTCTAGAGGGATCGTAGTAAAGTTTGGATCTTCAAGTTTTATTAAGTCAATTGAATCTCATAATCGCTTTTAGTACTTCATGAAAGTAACGACTAACTGTCTCACCTGAATGTTGAAAACGTTCTTGAACTTGTCTATTGGAAGCACCCAGTGCAACAACATACAGAAACATTCCCACCTTTTCCAAAATAGACATTCTTCTTGAAGTTACTAACCCATATTTATTTTCTAAATCTTCACAGAGATTTATTAAAAAAATTTTATTCATTCTAAACATATTAATACATCTCTTTTCATTCCCACTCATTATGTCCTGCAACCACATATTTCCTGTATAGAATGAATCCATGCAAGGTTCCTTATAAATAAATTTCAAATAATATTGTGATATTGTTTCAATAGCAAAAATTGTATATTCGCACTCTTCGTCGTCGTCAACATCATTCAGGATTATTTT
>CANYLF012751833.1:0-11445 GCA_948193215.1 Bocquillonia castaneifolia
TTAAATGTCATTGGACCCTCTACTTATATACTATTGATATTGAAGCGAGAGTGGGTTAGCGTTGAAACGTTCTTGAAAAGGCCAAAGTCTGAAATTCAAATCTCTTACTGGTCGTTTAATAGGGAGACTTGCTTAATTAAGCCATATGATAAGTGTTAATACCTTATTTGGTATAACAATATGAGAATGGGATTAGTAATTCCTCGGGATTACTAAACACATGGATGTAACTAATCTCACCTCTCCTTGTGGTTTTAGTAATCACACATCAATGGGATTAGTAATTCCATTAACTTTTATTCATAATTTACTTATTTTTCCTCCTTTCTTTTATTGTAATTTTTAAAATACCCATATCTAAAGTTATTTAAGTAATTTTATTTTTATTTAATCTTACTATTAAGTTAATCAACATAACAAACAAAGGATATATAATGGGTGATTAGTTAATTAATACTTAGGTTTAGCTTTTTATTATCGAATAAGATATAGGATAAATAATCTCATTTTTTAACTAATCACAGGATAAATCTTAATCATATGCTTAGCTAATGATTAATTTACCCCCCAAACGTTATGCCAAAGATTAATTTGTTCCTCTTTTAACATTTTGTAGGCCCGAAATCCCTTATTAATTATTGAATTAGAATCAATTCTCTCTTTTTTTAAAAAAAATTTTTCAAACTGAAAATTTTTCAAAATTAGGATTAGTTACAGCATACGTTTTGAGTTGTATTTCATGTGTGGTGTGTACACTTAGCTTTTGAAAGCGTGAAATAAGCAAAAATGACAAATTATTTGAGAAAATCATTTTTAATCATGTTAAAAAATGAAAAATCGAAAAAATTTGTTTTTTTTCTATTAATTATTTATTATGCAAGGAGCATGTGGATAGTTTGAATATAGATTTTATAAAATGATCTTCATTTAGATTAAAATTTTCGTACAAAATGAAAATTGTGTAAATTTAAAGGACATTTAAACTTAAAAGATGAAGATTAAAATGATAAATTAATCTATTACATAAACTTTAGGAACAAATTAAATAAACCCTATAATTCCTGGTAATATCTTAATTGTTTTCCCTCATCATAAATAGGGGTGTGCAAAAACCGAACCGGACCGAGAAACCGAACCGAATCAAACCGATTTATAAAAATTGGTTCGGTTATTTTATTTAAATGGTTTGGTTTGGTTTTTGTTTTTGAAAAACCGAAAAAACCGAAATATATATATATATAATATAATTTTTTTAAAAATAACAATAAATTTCTATGTATTCATGAGATTAGAATATTTAATACTATTATTTAGTCTACATTATTCATGTGATTAAAATATTTATTACTATTATTTAGTCTAAATTTGATTTTTAATTTTTTTTCTCTAGTTTTTCTTATATCTTTCTTTAAATCTTTTAAAAAATTAGAACTATTCTAATATTTCGGTTAAACCGAAAACCGAACCGAATAAAACCAATTTTATCTACCTAATTTGGTTTGGTTTTTACTCCCTTAAAAGACCGAACGGTTTTGATAATTCTAAACTGAACCGAACCGAATTACCGAATGCACACCCCTATCTAAGACCCTTCTTATCCTATTTAATATTCATTTTTCTTTTATTAATATATTTCAAGATTTTCTTATTGGTTAATTCAAAAGTATCTTTGACTTTTAAAACCCAATTAAGAAACTTACAAATCCACCCCTCAAACAATCAAACACTACCATAAACATCTTAACAACTTTTATTATCAACAATTATACCCTTCATGCACATGAAAATTAATTAATGATCTATAATTAATAAAAATTAATTATACTAATGATGCCAATTATATGTTAATACATGTAATTAATTATGAGGATGCTACAATATACATCACGAAAATTCTTTTCTAGACGAGAATTTCCTAAATCTACACCGCCAATACATATGGGAGTATAAATATCATTATACATAACAGTAGTGATAGATAATTAATACATCACACTTACTCTCATATGATCGATCTTACGAGATCGAGGGGAATTAATTAATTAATTCCTTTTACCATAAAAAGGACAATTATCCCTTAGGTGCCCCATCAAGAGCAAGCCACTGCTCGACTTGGAAAAATTGGTTGTAACTGATAATGATAGGCTGGCCAGTAGTGCCAGTAGTAGTGAGTTTAACATATTTAACGTACCAACCAGGCTTGTTTCCAGTGCCACTAAATATTAATTTCATATTACAAACTGGAGAGTCGAAGCAAGAAGCTAGAACACTGAAAACATCGAGATTGCTGTTCTCGTAATAGTCATGGCCTTGTGGCATAGCTCCCCGTGGCTCCAGATCTTTAATATGTATGTGTTCGCCTTTCTAGGTTGTCAGCTTCATGCTTATTCTCGAGTCTGTTCCTGAAACTGATCTTTAAATATCACGGTCTAAATTTTAGGGTTATTGTATAAAATAAGCCAAACCTTTCAATTTGTTTACAATTTTAACTAAATTTTTTAATTTTTCCCAAATTGTCCCACTTCTAAACTTTTCATTTAATTGTGTCTAACTTACTTGAATAGACATAAATTATGTAAAATTATTAAATAATAGTTATAAGTGATTCATGGGTAATGTATAATTGTAATTATATTCTTTAATAAACATTTGTGTCAATTAAATCATTAATTACATATAATTTTATACCAATTTTAATAAGTTAGACACAATTAAATACAAAGTTTAGAATTGGGACAATTCGAAAAAAATTAAAAGGATTGGTTAAAATTGCAAACAAATTAAAAGATTTGGCTTTTTTTATACATTAGGTCTAAATTTTATTACTGTATAGATTTTATAACTTAATTTTTGGAGGAATATTTCTATATAGAGATTTTACCGTAAAATATGTGAATATATATATATAAAGAGAGAGAATGTAATAGGGTATACCCTCTAGAAGTTTACCCTTTTTTTATTAATGTACATTTTAAGAGATTTTATGATGGCCTCTTCAAAGAGTAGCATACTGGGTCGTCAGTTCCACTGGCATTTAGACAACATCAAAGGTAATTGTGAAAAGACGTAATTATCTTAGTAACTTTGAAAGAATTACAAAAATACATGGGTTGTGTTAAGTCATGTGTTGCTTATTTGGTTTTTGGATTAACAAGTGTCCATATGAATATGACACTCTTCATTTGTATTTTAACCAACACATATGTACATTACATAAGAGACCGATAAGTATCAAGATCTTCTTTTAGGTTTCTGAAAAAAAAGTTCTTTTTCTTGATGTGCAGTTACAAACTTATATAGAGAATGGAGGTTAATTAATAGTTCAGAAGGAAAAAAAGAGAGACAAGGTACGTAAACTTTTTTGGTGTTATGTTTTTATTTATTTTTCTTATATTAAGAAAGGTATTCAAACCTGAAACTCTCATGTCTATTACAAATATCTCTATTACTAGGTTATGTTTGGTGTTATATTATTATTGTTTGTATTATAGTAGCAGTTGTTCTTATTTTGAATTTAATTTATGAATATGACTAATTAACGGACTGAAGAAGACTAATTATTAATTAAATTTTTTAAGTTAATGAAAGAAACCTGTTAAAACAAAGAAAATTTTTCTCTCTTTGATATCTGTTATTTATTCACTACGATATTTATGGTGAAAATTCTATAATATTTCTTTTGGCTCCGTATTTTATGTACATGATAATTTTCTATTGGTTAGAGGTAAACGAATGGCCTAAACATTTATTATAAAAACTTTAGGGAAGGAAAATTCAAATAAGGGCTAGAAATATAATAGTGTTTTTTGTAATTATTTTGGTCAGTGCAGGTAGTTGTTTTTCTTTTTCCTCTCCTTGATAAAACTATACCAGCACTAATAAGGAAATAAATAAAGCTAAATATACTATGTTAACTGGTAGTATTAAGCTTGCTTTGTATCTTTAAACATATATTATAAATATAGATATCAAATATATATTAAACGACTTGATAGTGTAATGTAAAGTACAATACATATATGATCTTTTTATTATCATTAACTTTATAAAAACAATTATCAAAGAGAAAAAAAATCCCTTTTAAAACTCAATTTTTTAATATAAATTCATTTTGTTGTGAAGATAGAGAAATGGAATTTTTATATTATTCAAAAAATATAAACTATTGGTTAATGATGAAAATATATTAATTTTTATATCATGCGATAATATATAATTTTTAATTTAATTAATCAATATCAAAATATTATTAATGTATTGTTGTCCTCTATTATTCAAGAAAATTTTCTATATATCAACCACAACGTATTAGCAGTAATTTTATAAACATTCCTATTTACTAATAGAATCAGTTTTTTTTTTAATTTAAAAAAACACAGCAAGACGTGGTAGTTCTACTAGTATTTTTATATAGAGGTTTAACTGTAAAATGTGTATATATATATAAAAAAAAAAAAAAAGAGAGAGAGAGAATGTAATAGGGTATACCCTCTAGAAGTTTACCCTTTTTTTATTAATGTACATTTAAGAGATTTTATGGTGGCCTCTTCAAAGAGTAGCATACTGGGTCGTCAGATCCACTGGCATTTCTGAACATTTGCGGGGGAAAGAAAAAAACCCGTTTCCCATGTCGTTTCAATGTTCCCGTTTCCGCGTGCTACCTAGTCCATGAGTGCCGTGATGGGTTTTGACCTCCATTTCTGAACATTTGTGGGGGAAAGCAATGCTTTAAAGTAATTTCAAAAACTCTCATGCCACAACCATCGAGAGAAACATATTCCAAGCAGCGTAAATTGTTGAATGGAGGCACAATCAGATCTTCACATCCATCGCAAAATAATTGCTTAAGTTTGCTCAGTCGGTTGATGGATGGTGGTAATTCTTTTATACCAGAGTCGCTTGCATAAAAATACTTGAGAGATTCTAAATTTCCCAAGTCTTCCGGCAGTGTAACGAGATTTGGACAAGACCTTATATCGAAAAATACAAGAGACTTCAAACTGCAAACGTCAGCAGGAAGAATCATCAGACCTGAGCATCCCTTAAGATTAAGTCTTTTGAGACTTTTCAACTCACTGATGCTGCTTGGAATAATCTTGAGATCAGGGCATGATTCTAAATCCAATTTAGCAAGACCAGAGCACCGCCCAATCCATGAGGGGACTTGTACTAATGCAGTTCCGTTTAAAATTATCTGTGTTAGATTTTCTGAACATTCCGGAAACTCTTTGATTTTTGGGCATCCTTCGAGAGAAATAACTTCAAGTTTTCTGAAACGAGATTTACTTGGGTAGCTGTGGAGGTTTTTGCAATGACCGAGATCAAGATGTAAAAGATTTTCGTGATACTCAATAGAGGAGCCAATCCGAATCTGAACTAAGCTAGAACAGCCTTTCAAGCATAAAACCTCAAGTCTTGGGAACTTAGACAAGTCTGGAATTCTGATTAGATCAATGGAGAAGCTGAGATCCATTACTTTCAAATTTTCAACACACTGCAATCAAATCACCAATGATGTAGTAAATGCAACGATTAAATCCCAGCACTGTAAATTATTTAATAGAACACCATAATTAAGAAAGATACATACCTGATCACCAAAGGAAAGTTCTTTAACGTTGCTACAAATCAAGTGAAGCTGAACAAGATTTTTGGGGCAAAAATTGGATGCAAATGTTCTTGCTTTGTACCCAAACCAGTAAATATATCTCAGGTCATCTGGTAAAAAATCAAATCCATCAATCGGCGGATGGACATTTACGTCTGTATTACTGAGCATGGTTACCGGATTGTCTAAAATCATCACGTTCCGCGTACCAAGTACAGCATTCCAGAAATGCTCTGCATATCTGGTAACTATGTTATTAAGTCCCGCTTCGGGCAAACGAAAACCATTGCGGGGATCATTGATTCTGTTTTTTCTTTGATCATAAGAAATGACTTTTGGGTAATCAGAACTGTAGAATTCAAGGAATCTAAGTCTACACATCTTCACAAATGCCGTACTTGTCATCTCTATCTCTCTACTTTTGCTCACGTCAAGAGATATGCCTTCAACTGAATGAGGTCTCTAATAAACAAAAGAAAAAATTAATCGGCATAAAGAATAAGGAAGATTTGAAAGAAAAGAAAAGTTTACTATATATAGGAATTGAAATTTAATAATAGGACTCTGCATTTATTGGGTTCTTACAGTGTCGTCTTTCAGCAGATAGTAGATATCTTGGGCATCACACAACCTGCTTCTTTCTCCAGAATCTTTCAGGCCTTGTTGGCGGACGATATGATGACCCATTTGTTGTATGAGACTATGCATCACCAACCTCTTGTCCGAAATAGTTATAAGAGCCATTTCAAGAAGACGCCGGATTCCAGATTTTGCATAAAAACCAAAACTATTGAGTACACTTTCGACATGATCTCTATCCTCCAAGTTAAAGAAATATGCAATATCAAGAAACATTTCTTTTTCCTCATCATGTAATTCATCAAAAATTAGCCTCCATATGCTTTCAATATCCTTATGATAATTACGCTCTAATTTCTCCAGTTCAATTTCCCAATCTTCTGCAGGCTTGTTGCATAAATATCGAGCCAAAATTTTAACAGCCATAGGATGGCTCTGAGCATACTTTACTGCCTTTTTTGCCCACTCCTTGTATGCTTCTGTTGGAGGATTTTTCTTCAAAGCATTAAAATTAAATACTTGCAGAGCTTCATCGTCTGTTAATCTTTTAACTTCATATATCTCGGTGCATACATTCTCGAGGATATTTCTATCTGTACTGGTTATGATAATTCTACTTCCTGAACCGTACTTGAATTGAGGCCCTACCAAAAATTGTAGCTTTTCCAAATTATACACGTCATCTAGAACAATGAAAACCTTTCCCCGTATCATCCGATCCTTCATATAAGAGGAACCTGTGGGGGAGAAAACATTTGAACTTTCTTTCCCTAATAATTGGCCAAGGATTTGACGTTCGAAACTACTACGTGTGGACTTTTGTAATTCTTCTCTCACATTTAGAACGATGCATTTGAAGGCGAACCGGGAAGAGAATTGATGAAACACTTTTTCTGCAAGAGTTGTTTTTCCTATACCGGCCACCCCCCAAATTCCCAACAGGCGTACATCTGGTGATTCAAAGTGTAACAATAATTCAACATCCTTTATACGGGACTTCATTCCAAACAAGCCACTATCAGTATATTCTTGATTTCCTGTCTCACTGAGAAGTTCCAGAATTCGTTGGACAATTGCTTCAATTAGTTTGTCCTCGTCACTAATTACATGAAAGAGCAAAATTTAGCAAGTCTTATAATCTTATCTTGACAAAGTAAATAAATTGACACCTATTTGTGACTATAGTAATATATAAAATCCTCTCGTGTTTGAATTCAATATAATAGGTTATGTTCCCCTCAAAAAAAAAAGGTTATGTTTACACAATTTCATCAATTAAATTGATGATAAATGATTGAGATTTTATTTCTTAAAATAAAATGAAAGACCCATTTTATGAAAGTTGAATTTAATTTTTTGATGGTAGAGATTGCAACATCATCTAACACGAGAGGATACTTTATTATTTTCATACATGTATATATATTGGATAGAATCGTGGGAAAAAAGTTTAATACAGTTCGCAGACAGAGATGTGAATAACATCAATCTAATTTATAAACAGGAAAATAAATCAAAAGGCATGAATAGATGAAGTCTTACTTCTAAAAAAATAGGGATGATTAAGTTGCAATATTGCAATTGTAAATTCAACTAAAAGACGAATAAAATCAAATTGAAAAGTTCAAAAGCTCACTTATCAGCAACTATGATGCAAGAAAATTCCTAAAAAACAAAAGAAGAAAATGAAAACGAAAAGGAAAACTTACTCATCATAGTGACTTGAAACAAATCCTAATATACTTGCTATTTGAATCAAAGCATTGCTCCAACCGTCCACAATGTTAGCCTCGAATCTTTCTCTATGGTGGTCAAGTGCACTCTTATAACTTCCATCCAACTTTACCACAACTGTTGGATCTATTCGGAGGAAGACTGGCAGTATAGTTTGGAACTCCCTGCAATCGGATATTTTCTGGAGCTCTTCCAAACAATATTCAGAATATGCATAGTTTTCAGTGAAAATAACCACCGAAATTTTTGTCTCTTCAATTGCTTTTAAGACGCCAGTTGGGATTTCTTTTCCTTCACCCATATTTTTATCATAGAACGTAACAATTCCTTTTCCTCGTAGGGCTTTAACAAGATGACAGACGAAATTCTGGCGACAATCTGGGCCTCTGAAACTAGGAAACACATCATTTTTCCTTTGGGCAGGGTTAATAATTGACGAAGTAGAACCCATAAACCCCTCAATTAACAAGTTGACTTGGTTATGTGATAGATTTCTCTATAAAGGGAATCCCTCGAAGAAGAAGACTGCAGCAGCTGATCAACAGGAAGACGACGCGGCTGAAGAAGAAGAAGAATCGCCCTAAGAAGACGACCCAAAAAATTTGTCTATTGGTAATGGGTTGGCTGTAATTTCCTCTAGTATTGATTATTAGCCCACATATTGGATGGACCATTTTTGTCATTTGGGCCATTTTCTTTACTAAGACCACATACCATTCATTCCAAGAAACTCTATTTGCTCAAAAAAAAAAAAAAAGATCTTTGTTTGTTCATTTCTCAAATAATTTGTGATGCCACAATACATAATCTGCTCAACAATTGCCGCAGCTCAAGCGCCCGTGTGATTTTCATGAGTCTTTTCAATAGGTTTTTTAATTATATTTTCAGGATTTTTTATTACTATATTTTTACTCTGGTAGCATTTATTTTTAAAATTTTATTTTATATAATTTTAAAGTTTAAAAGCATTTTTCTATATTTATAGTATCTTATTTGATTACAGGTTTAACTTCAAAAATCTATAATTTAAATATGAAGTTTTATTTTATTTATATTTTGGGATTATATTATTTCTTAATTAGAAATTAAGTTACTTATGTGTGTATAAAATTCACGATCGGAAATTTTGATACTTCATCACACGTACCAAATTAACGAACCAAATAACACTATCCCAGATAATTAAATGACGTATTACATTTTCGTTCTCGTATCACGATCCAGAACGTACCGCATTCCAGGTAATAATGTCACCAACACCTGATTCTGCCTCAGGTACTCATGTTCACACAACCCCTTTGTAAGCAACTATCTGGGTTCGTGTTTTTTTTTATATAAAAAAAATAAGCAATTAAATGAACATCAAGGGTTTTCTCTTCTCTTTTTATTTTAGGGTTTGAATTTTATGTTTTTTTTTTGTTGTTTAATATGTTTTTAGTTAAATAAATATAAAAACCCACAATTTTGCCACGTAACTCATCTTTTCCACGTCGGAGCGATTTGGTTACACGCACTCATTATAGATCAGACAAGGCAATAAACGATAAGTTGGACAAGTTGGAAGGTTAAAACGATTAAAGTGAAACTTAAGATGTGAAATAGGTCACATCCATAAGTTGAGGTGTGAAACAATATATTCGGCCATAAAATAATAGTAAAATCTGAAGGGTGAGCCTATGTTCAGAGCATCAATTGCTATCGCCAAAGCATAACTTTTTATTTATGTCACGACTCAAACCCGGGTCGGACCGGCCCTAGGGAATAGGTAGGTTTAAAAGCATCAAAATCCGTAACAAGCCTAATTCGAATATTATCCATACCAAATCTCACTTATAAATCATATTATTTATATTAAAACTCAGTTTACAATTCGATTTAAAATCATTACATTATATTTACCATCAAATAAAATTATATAATTAACGCTAAGGAAACAAAGAGATAAAAATTTACTGAAATCATACGTCCCTTTTTATACAATCAATATGACTCTAACTGCTATAACTGCGGAATAACTAGACTTAAGAATAATTAAAGTATATGTAATAAATAAGTAACCTTGCAGAGAAATAAATTGCAAAGCGAACTTCAAGAAACTGTCTGACTCCTCAGGATACCTGGAAAAAATAAAAGTTGAGGAGAGTCAAACCTCATTGAGCGAATTAATATTATATTCATATTATACAACCTAAGTACACACAGTCATGCAATATATACATATAATATATATATATATACACACACACACAAGCCATACAAGTAAATTTTTCAATATAATCACACTCTCAATCAAACAGACAAATAAAGATGGAGGACCGAAGTAGAACACCTAATAATCCTACTAAATACAATATAATAATAATAATATATCACTTGTATCCAATATGGGTTCTCTTAATCCAATGTCAGTATCTGGCACCCGAGCTACTCGAGCATGCCCCTGAAATAACAGTACGGTCGCCCGAGTATTCTCGAGCATGCCACCGTCATCAATAAATAGGATTGGCGCCCGAGTATTCTCGAGCATGCCCTGTCCTTATCATCATAATCAATATTCACATACCTGACTCCTGTGTGCACACAGGCTGGTGACACCCACCAGGTAGCTCGTTCCACAACTATCCTCCAACCGTCAACAATCACAAACACATCATTTCAAACCACAATCATATCACAATTCGCATCACAATCGCAATCACAATTTATGATAATGTCATCACAATATAATTTAATTTAGATATCTATAGAATATATTATTAAATGAAATCAAATAAATAAATAAATAAAACACACAAAATACTATACGTATAACATAAATATAATATTAACTCACAGATTTCGAATATACGCCTCCACTCGCTAGCTCCTACGTTACTGACCTCGCCTCGGTCTCTAAAACTCGATATATAAAGAAATAATAATAAGAATTTAGAATATAAACAGTATTCTATTCCTAATGAATTCTAGATTTCTATTTAAAAAATTATAACCATATACTCCATTCCTATTAATTTATCGAGTTCTATTCTAATTCTACCTAAACCCGATATCACGTTTTACGAGAAAATTCTACCGAAAATTCGGCAGCATCTCCTCTGTAAAACGGTTATCTCTCCACCGAAGTGGAGCCTATCCTGCAATTAAAACACACTTCTATATTCTCAACTAGTTGCCGGGTCTACCAATATACCCGGACTTACCAAACATATCAATTATAGAATTAAAACCACATTATATATATATATATATATATATATATATATATACATTATTCAACTTATCGCATCATTTTATCTATTAATATATACTTATTTAAAGTCCAAACAGTTATCAACAGTCCGATAATCAAATATTCAATTATTTAATCCAATATTAAATCCTCACAACAACTATTATATAAGCATACTTATATTTTTATATTTTTAATTGTACGCCTTTATATATATCATAACATAACAACATCTTAAAAACAAAAATACTCTTTAATTACTAACATTATATATATATATATATATATATATATA
>CANYLF012752572.1:0-12076 GCA_948193215.1 Bocquillonia castaneifolia
GTGATGACACATAGTTGTTGAAGAAGAAACAGAGTGAAAGTGGAAGACGAGGACAGAAAATAAGAAGAAGAAATAGAGTGAAGAGCCCATTGCTTTAATTTGTTTGTGGAAATTTAATTTATTAGTTAATTTTAAGATGATAAAATCTGCAAATTTATAAAGCACAAGTTTGCTGGGATCAATTTCTCATCAATTCATAATGTCATGTTACGAGTCACAATCTCATGAAAATGTCCTTGGACTAGCTAGAACCAATACATTTGGTTTTATTTTCTGAGTTTTAATAAATAATTTTCAATAAAAGCTCCTTCTACAAAGAGTTTTATTAAAAATTCAATTCCAATATTTGTTAATTAATACTCTACATTTACTGGATTATATTCTTCTACATCTCTTTTTGGCAATTGTTCTGAATATTTATGATTGAATTGCAATCAACAATTTCTCAAAAATTCCATTGTTAAAAAAATTTATATCTTTCCTTTCATTAATAAAAAAGGTATACCTTTAAAAATAAATGCTGCAATTCCCCTATAACTTGACTATAAAATTCCTATAACCGACTGGAGCAAAATGAAGTCTTCTCAACAAATCAAACATAGAGAAACAGAGGGAGTTGAGACCAATGAAAAACTACGAACATTGCTTTATGTGTTTTACTTCGTTGTTAGATGAAGTTGATGAACAGTGCGTTGTGTTTTTTTTTTCAAATGCCTTGATCCTGTTTGATATATAATTTATCTCTCAGAAAATTAAATTTCAAATTTTTCTTTTTTTAGAAAAATATAAAATAATTATAGCATGATAAATGAATTTATGAATAGTTTTTTTAAAAAAAGTTATCTAATAGTTTTGGTAAAGATGAATATGAAAAATAGAAGGCAATTCAATTTTGGAGTATTCTTGTTTCCAATTACTGTACTAAACTAAACATGCCATAATATGAGCTTGACTTGACTTAAACTTGCCCATTAGCCTTTCCGGTCAATTGGGGTTGAGTAGACTATATATGATGTAAAAAGTCTTCATGGAAAAATTACAAGTCTTCGAAATTTAGGAATTTGCTTCGAAGTAACGGATTTTCAAATGAGGGCCACAGATGTTGAAGTATGTTATTATCATAAAAAAATTATGTAAAACTAATTCTTTTGCATAAACACCAGTGATTTGTACGTCTGAATTCTGATGATAATAACAATTATCTGTCCAGTATTTTCTGCCGGTGAACTACTCTTACCCCCTATGTTTTGGTGTATTTCACTACTACCCTCCTACATTTTCAATATTATATTATTAACCTCCTATGTTTTAAAATTATTATACTAAAAACTCATTTTACACACTTTTAGCTATTAATTTACAAATTAAAGGATTAATTTGATAAAATAAAATAGATTTTGATCTAAATTTTTTTAAATATTTTCAAATCCATCTAATTTTTTATTTTTAATATTTCAATAAAAAAATTAACTAATATTTAGATAAAAAAATTAATTAAAAATTTATCCAAAATGTTTCATTTTTTATTTTTAAATTTAAATTTGAATGAATTTGAAAATACTTTAAGTTTATAGACTAAATGCACTTTTATTTTATTAAATTAACCTTTTAATTTGTGAATTAATAGCTAAAAGTGTTTAAAAGGAGTTTTTAGTATAATAATTTTAAAACATAAGGGAGTAATAATATAATATTGAAAATGTAGGGGGTAGTAGTGGAATACTCCAAACATAGGAGGGTAATAGTAGTTTACCCTATTAAAAATGATAAAATATCTTATAAAATTTATAAAAATTGTAATAAATTATTAAAATCATTAAAAATATTTTATAAAATTTTGAAAAGTACATATAAATTATTATATAATAACCAAAATAAAGGGCGCAAAATCGATTAAGCGAATATTTTTTCAATGAAAGTGCAAGATCACATATATTTGAGTTCGGCTTTTCAATTCGTACAATACCATATTTATTAATTTTATATGATTCTTGCTTAGATCGGCATAATTTGATGGTTGTTGAGTGTGTGTGTGTGTCACATATATGACCTTATACTTAATGGAATGATGGGTTTCCTTACTGTACAACATTTATCATCTTTCATGTAGTAAATAAACAGGGGAAACCATACCAAGTGGTGCACTTTCATCTTTTTTTTTTCATATCGAGTCCCTTTTTGCATTTTTATTTTTATTAACTTCAAATATTTTCATTTCTTTATTTTAATAGTATTATAACTGAAGAATTTTATTTCAATAAAAATAAGTGTATGGACTCAATTTTGATCAATTTAAATTTTTATTTTTATAATTAATGATTTTTAAAATATATTTATTATATTTATATTTATATTTATTAAACATATAATTGTATGAGTATGAATATTTATATGTAATAATTTCAATTTTTAGTTCGGTTTGGTTGAGAACTCATAAAATCAAAATCAAAAATGAAAAATTTACACTTTTTTAAAAATCAACTAAAATTCATTTATACTAAAAATCAAAACAGAACAATTCAAACAGATTTTGACGTATACATCAATTTTTGTTCACTTTAGAAAATATAAATTTTTTTATTTTTTATTTCAATTTTATGAATAGTCAAATCAAACACACGATATGTTATACCTAATTATAAGATAGTAACAAGTACTATTGAGTGTTTTATAGTTATCAAACAAAATTAAGTCATTAATGTTGCACATCAATTATATGAATGCAATGTATCTGTGGCAAGTAAAAAAAAAAGATCCTCAATACTAAAGTATAATTATATGTATAACTCACACTATAATTATTTTTAAATTGAGTACAACAGATAACGAGATAGAAAACAAATAGATTGAAAGTTTATAATTAATTAAAAAAATATGTTTAGGTTATTAAAAATTATATAATTTTTAATAATAATTTTTTTTATTTTATTTCTTTTACCATTTTTTTGAAATAAGATTATTGTTTTTGGAAATATTTCTATAAGACCAGTTTTTTTTTTTTTATAAGTCTATAGGACTATAGTTATAATAATAAATTGTTTATACACACACATACATACATACAAAATCTCTATACAGTCATATTTTTAGATCTTAGAAATTTTATTATTATATAGAGTTTATATTCGTATAAGTTGAGACTGAAATATTTTATTCTTATATGGAGTTTATTCTATTATAGAGTATTCTTATATAGAGGTTCTACTCTGTGTGTGTATAGTGTAATTCTATTATGTCTTTAATATGGGACAAAGGGTCAAATAGGCCTTGAACTTATGTCACGGGGCCATTTAAATCTAAATTGAACTTCTGGACCAAATATACCCACAACTTCACCATTTTAAGGTCAAATAGATCCAATTTTTACTTTAGGCCTAATAGATTCAATTTTTGTCTTAATTGCACATGCAACACTATGGATCTGTTTGGCCCAAAAAGATAGAAATTGAATCTATTTGGTCTAAAAAGATAAAAAAAAAATTTGGATCTATTTAGCCCTACATTGGATCTATTTGACACTAAAATAAAAGTTGTTAGTCTATTTAGTCCAAAAGTTTCATTTAGACTTAAATGATCCTATAACACAAGTTAAAGGACCTATTTGAACCTTGTTCCTTTAATATGTGACAAAAATCCTCGATCCGTTGTTGTTTATAGTACTTTTTGCCTTATCAATTCTAGTATCATTGCAATTTCCCTCTCAATAACTGTTCCAGTAGCGGTGTAAATGGCCCGATGACATGACTGGTGCCAGACTGACAGTAAAAAAAAAAAAAAGGATATGACTAGTGGGCTTTTCCTCAGTCGTTTAATAACCATTAATTCTACTACAAATTATTGTGAAGTCCTTATATGTATACCAAATTAACACTTTTATCCTTCTGTTTTATAAATTCAAATTCACTCATGTATTTTTTTTTTTTTGATTCTGTCCACATTTTTAGTCCCTCTAATTATATTCCGATGATAATCAATTAGTCAAATGACTTAATCAGTAAAAATAAAGTTCTGTTTATTGAGTCCTTAACTTTCTTTTTAAAATAAATCAAATAAGTTTTTTTAATCAAACTACATAAAAATTTTCAGATTTTATGTTAACTAATATTTTCCTATACCGATAATTTAAAATGATATTTAAATCAATTAAACAGTGGAATAAGGCAGCCGTCAATAAGTTCATTTGGAAGCAGTGGCAGATCCAGAATTTTTTTAAGGGGGCAAACTCGTAACGTGAAAGTAAATAAAGCGGATAACTCTTGTTTAAACCGGATATTTCATAAACAACATTCATATATGAGGATTTTAAAAATCAACAGAAGTAGAGGATTTGTAAGGGGTCTATAATGGACCCGATCTAAGCTAGAATTTCTCAAACAGAACAATAATTTTATGGTAGGCAATGAGAAAAATAATGACATTAAAGTGGACAATAGTGTAAAATTTACTAAAAAAACAATACATAATTAGACAAAAACTAATAATATTGCTCTAGAAATTTTTTTTAAGGTGGGCAATTGCCTACCATGTTATACATGTAGGTCCGCCCTTGTTTGGAAGCTGCTACAACATGATGTACTTAAACAAGATTAGAAATTGCAGTTTCTAGCATTTTCAACCAAATTCTATGAAAGATACTGAAATTAGCCCTCAAAGTAAGATTGCAGATTGGTAGAGGCTTGGATTAAGGTGAAAGAAACTAATATATATGTCCAATTTTCCTGATGTTATTACATGGAGAGGAAGAAGCTATTAATTTCTTAATCAGGGTCATTTATGCCTTAGTGAATTGGTCTAGGATTTGTGTGGAGTAAAATTGTTGTTCCTGTGTGTTCTTTGATTGTCCACTAAGTTACAAACTGGCTAGATGTTAAGGAGGTTGATACTTGCAGGATCTGTGTATTACATTTGGAGAGCTAGAAACAAAGCTGTATATTAGAATGAGCCTTCTAATCCTCAAAAAATTTTGAATCAAATTCTTTTAATGGTTATGTATAGATGCATGGATAAATAGTATACTAGGAATGTAAATAGGATCATTGAGAGACTTAATGTTTTGTAAGTGTGTTTCAAAGCTATCTGTCTGAGTTTTATGTTCATTTTTGTTAGAGTTAATAGATTATAGATCTTTTTTTGGTGTTTCTACTAAAAAAATAATATTTAAAACATTTACCAATATATAAATTTTGTTTCAAATTAATTATTACACAAAGTTATATTTGCATAATTTTGTTAAATTAAAGTTATTTAACTTCAGTAAAAATGTATTTTAATTTATGTGTGTTTTTCATCACTTTTTTAAAATTATTACTATCAAAGTCAAAAAAAATTACATTACTTTATAATTTAGTAGAATCATATTATTCTAAAATTAAAATCTTTTTCTCTAATTCCATCAGAAAAATTATTAAATTTTATTATCAGAATTAATTTTAAGGAATAAATAGAAATTTATTTTTTACTCACTAAATTCTTTGATTAGTAAATTGATCAGTTGATTAACTTCAAAATATAATTACAGAAAGGTTAAAGTTCTGGTGAAATTAAAATAGAAGAATTAGAAATTTAATTTTTAAAAGTAAAGGAACAAAAAATTAATTTAGTATAAATGTGAGAATTTCACAACAATTCGTTCTTAATTCTAAAACTATTAGTGTGATAGCGTAGCTATAAAGCACCGACACTTCATTAAGAAGAGTATGTAGTGCTTGATACTTTTCATATACATACATTTGCCTAACACTTAATTACCCGATACGTATCGGATACATTAAATTGTGTCCAACAAAGAAATAAATTAAAAAATAACCATCACACATATTTGACACATATTATATCCATGTCAGTTACGTACATAGACAATTAAATTTTATACTCTCAAATTAGAAAATTATTTTTAAATTAAAAATTGAAAAAAAATTATAATAAAATATCACAAACAACACAATTTTAAAGTACGAATAACTTGTATAAAACTTAAAATTTTAAGAAACTAACTATTATTTTTTTTTTTTGAATTATATTATAAGGGCATTGATTAATTTAAGATTAGATTATGAAATTTTACTTTAAGCAAATTAAGTTTCATACAATATCTTTTTTCAAACCAAGTACTGATTGTCATTATAGGTCATCATAAGAAAATACTGCAAAATCTTTCCGAAGTGAGAGAAGGAGAGAAGGCGCGCTACAACTAACATAATAGCCAGCTGAAAAACGCTAGCTAGCTAGGTTAGCGTGCAATGGCTTTCTCTTATAGGGGCTACCTTCTTCAAGCTCTGCCCAACCTATACAAGGCAATGAGAATTGCTTTCAGTCACTTTTTTCTCAAGTAGTGGTCGGCATTCCTACGTGCTCCTTCTTAGTGTATATGATCTTTTATTATGTTATTTTTGTTAATAAACATAT
Organism: Bocquillonia castaneifolia; assembly: GCA_948193215.1. Lineage (NCBI taxonomy): Eukaryota > Viridiplantae > Streptophyta > Magnoliopsida > Malpighiales > Euphorbiaceae > Bocquillonia > Bocquillonia castaneifolia. Next base: position 6,406 of record CANYLF012752572.1, read on the forward strand.
GAAAAATTAGACAATCAATAATTTAGTGTATATGATTTTCTTTTAAAAAAAAAATTTCCTCTTCTAAAAGAGTTCAATAGAGGTTAAGAATTCGATCTTTAGGGTCGCATGGGAAGAGTGTATTTTCAAAAATGGAGCACTCGACTCGAGATCAGTCATGACTTTAAATGGGACTTCGGATATCCAGATAGTAAAAACTATTAAAAAAATTATATTGATAATGTAAAATATTTAAAGATAAATTATATAATAATCATTGATTATAACCTTTTGTAAATTTAAAATAAAAATAAAAATTCTATAATGCGACTCTAAAGTAGCGTGTCTTAAGCCTATTACACATTTCAAAATTAATGAGTGCATGATCGAACATACCAACTCACCTTGGTGGATTGGTATCACCTATGTGAATAGAACTTAAGATCTCAAATTTAAAATTCATCTTTACCGAATTATATATAAAAAAAAAACTTTTGTGGACTGAAATAGAAATATCAGTATATAATTAAATTCCAGGGGTAATTACTTTTTACTCTCTATATCTTACCATAATACACTAAATGCCTCTTACATTTAAAAAATATATTTTCCCCCTATATTTTATTTTTATTACACCAATTACAAGTTTAATCATTTTTAATCAATAAAAAATATAAAAAAAATTAAAGTTAATATTGAAACATCATATTATATTGATAAAAACATGTAAGTTAGAGTATAAAAATATTTTTTTAGTATAGATATAAATGTTATAAAATTGATATTGAATTACTTTTACTTGATTTTAGTAGTGTTTTAATTAGAAGATAAATATTTTATAGAAGAATAATATTGAGAGAATTTTGAGAGAATTTAAGAACTATAAACTTTGCATATATTTTCTATATAAATAACTGAATGAAAATTCAGTTTATATAGAGGTTTTAATACTACTATTTGCTACTATTTAATCATGAGCAAAATAGTGCTCATTCACGGGTTTACAACAATAAATACTTTTAAACTCTAATCGTAAATATTTTCATTTAACAATTTTATTTATAATAAATATATTTAGACACTAATTTGGATTTTTTGTCATTAGAATATCACATTTCATTGTTAAGTATAATTTATTGTTTTTAATTTAATAAAAATGATAAAAATTGTATTTAAAGGGTTTATTAGTGTAATAAAAATAAAATTTAAGGAGTGAAAAATATATTTCTCAAATGTAAATGGACATTTAGTAGGGTAAAATAAGAGGGGCAAAATGTAATTACCCTAAATTCCAAGTGATCAATCATAGAAAAGAAGCAATGGACATCTGTTACCAACGCCCACTTGTACTTGTCGATAATTTAATCTGTCATTTATTAAAGTATGATCCTATTAAATTCCTCAATGTTTTTTGCTGTTCTTTCTTAAGAACAAAAAATAAAACAAATTAAAGTTGTGAGCCCGCTCGCACCAGTAATAGAAACAAATATCTAACATTCCTTATCTGCATAAAATTCAACTAACATTCCATATTCAACATGTGATCATTCCTTTTTTGTCGAAAATTAGGGTGAATTATATTAGCATCCGTACACCTTCTTGTATTTTTTAATTTATACTATATTATATTCTGATATTTTAAATTTTATTAAACTATTTACACCTATACTATTTAATTTTAGTGTGAATTTTGGTTTATATTAATTGATCAAAGAATTGATTAGAAAGAATAAAAGTTCAATTTAGTTCATATAATTTTTTTAATATTTTCAAATAATCAAAAAAATATTCTATTATTGAAATCTAACAAAAATCAAATTTTCTTTACTTAATTTAATTCTAACACATAAAAATATTCAATATTCAATTTTATATTATTTTATATTAATTATATTACTTTGCAATCTAAATTTAATTGAATTAAATTAAAATCAATAAATAAAACTAAGAATAAACATTAAAAAATTATAAGTACAAATAGAAAACATAGAGAGATGTTAATAAAATATACTAAAATTCTGGGTAAATGTCCACCCAAAAATGATTGAAAGGGAATGAATATACTTCATCTAAGACTAGAAATAAATACACATTAGATTAGTACATTCACTTGAAAATTAGCTCCGCAACGACTAGAAATGAAAACAATATTGTTTTCATGCAAGGAATATTGTTTTCATGTATGATGTATCACACTATTACGAGCATAATCAAGAAATCCAAGGTAATGAATTAAAAAAATAAAAAGCTGCTTTTTAGCTGTCCATTTTTGCTTTTAAAAAAAACACTATGACCTTAAGAATTATTGTTAAAAGAATGGATGATGACATATTTTGTGTCTGAATTTTTTAAAATTTTACAATTAGATATTTGAATTTTTTTTTTTATTAGAATTGAGTGTTGTAACTTGAAAAACAATTACGGAAAAAGTTTTCAGCGGGTTATAGTTGAAATAAAATTTGATTTTGACCCTTAAATTTATATTTATCTCAAATTTGTCCAAAAAATTATTTTTTGAGGGGAATTTGTCCAAAAATTATTGTTTACACAATTTAAGTTTTTGTTATACTTTAATTTTATTTAAAATTACATAATAATTAATAATATTTACTTTCACTATGTTTAATTTTTTTTCTTGCATTTAAATTTTAACAACTAAAAAAAATAGTTAATTAATATTTTTGTAGTTTTATTTTTTAATATATTTAATTTTAATGTCCAAGGATAATTTTTAACTAGATAAAATTAGAAATTAAGATGCTAAATTATATAATATAACATAACTAAAATTTAAAGGTGATTAAAATATTTTATTTTGTTATATTACAATTCTGTGAAAATTTCGAAAATAAATTTATTAAATTATATTATTATGTGTTATGAAAAATCGTTTGAAAGTTATCATATCCAATTTTAAAGAAAAAAATTTATATTATGTTTATTTTCATACTTTTTTATTTTGAATAGTATAAAAATATTCTATAACAAGTTATTCAATTTCATAAAAAAATTAATGGACCGAAAGAGAGTAAAAAACGTTTAAGGACAAAATCAAAATTAATTTTTATTAATTGAATTGTCAGCAGCAACAAAAAAAAGTACAATGGAATAAAAATAATATAATTTTTTGAGGGTTTAATAGAATAAAATAATTATAAAAGGACTTAATAGAATAAATTTAAAGTATATGGGCTTAATAGAAAAATCATAAATGTCATATATTCTAGGTAACTTGTTGGCAACCTGTTAAAAACACTAAATTATAATTATTTTACAGATTGCAACACTCAATTGTAATTAAAAGAAGTTCAAATACCTAATTGTAAAATTTTGAAAAGTTCAAATACCAAATATGTCACTATCCCTTAAAAGGAAAGGGAAATAAAAATGTTGAGGAGGGTCAATAGCCTTCTTTTATCATTTAACTTAAATTTTTACTTATCAAAAAGACATACACACACACACACCTGTTAGCTTAAGCTTATGAAAGTTATATATGTGAGCAATAACGGACCTGGACCTTTTTTCTTGGGAGGCCAAAGTATAAATAAAATTTATAAATCATGATATCATATTTTATAATAATAAACATAAAATAAAATTATATGTAACAACAAAAAATAGAATGAATATTATAAAATAAAGTTCAATTTGAACATTAAAATTATTTTTAAAATTTTTTTACTTGGTTAGCTATGTTGAATTGCTTGCCTACGCTAGCTTTTCTTTGTCTAAGGGGGATTTCTCTCCTTTTTGTTGCTAATTGTATTTTTTGTTTGGAGGTTAGAGAGTCTACTTCTCATGCTCTTCTATTATGTCCAACGCCTGGAACACTTGGAATTGGCTTTTTAGGAAGTTCTCTTTTTGTCTTGGGTGATGCCACACTCCGTAGCAGGCTTCTTCTATGCTCGGCATTCTCTCAAGAAATTTCATCACTACTCAGTATTATGGGATATTCTTGGCCATCTCATCTTGTGGAACATATGGAAGAATAGGAATGCAAGAGTATTTTCGGATTCTCTCCATGTGCTTAATAAGACAATTTCTTTATGCATTCGAGAAGCAGTGTTTGTCTTCAAAATTTGTCACAAGGATTTTCCTTTTTCTAGTATGGATTTATATAGGAGTGACAACTCTTCTAAGTGTACGGAATAGTTGTAGTATATACTCGGAGTACGAGGTCGAATCCACAAGGGCAAACGTGAAAATCTTTCGATTATGAGCACAATTGACAGAAAAGTAAAACGAAAACGCTTGAGTTGATTTTGAAATCTTTTGAAACTAAATTAAGCAAAGAAATTGAAAACAAGTAATTAATTGCAATAGCGAAAACAAATAGAATTAAGAATCAACTAGTAAAACAAGCACTAGAGTTCAGGATTTCATCTAAAGGGAGCAATTCAATTAACATCACAAATTCATTTAAACAAAACTTTCAGAGAGTGTTTTAATCCCCCGTTGAGGTAGAAAAACATATTCAATTAAACCAACTATGCTAATTTGTCGATGCACACTGATTAAACAATCAAATCCATTAAGAAAATCTTTAAATGAAGTTTAGGTTAATTGCCGTGTCCGCATTAACATCTAAACAAGCTCAATTTTCAAATCCGGTTTAACAATCCGTTGATTCAATCATAAATCCTAACAATCATAAATCTAGGTGGCCAATCAAGAAATATGTTAATGAAGCACTTAAAAATTGAATTAAATGAATAGAACATGAAAAACTATATTAAAATAGAAATTCAAACATCGTTAATCGAATTACTCCTCTACTAGATTACATCCATCCCTCTAGTAGGGGATTTAGTTCATAGACATCATAAAAACTAAATAACAATCAATAATAAAACTAAATTAAACATAATAGATACAAAGGAAGAAGAACTTAGTCTTGAGAAGCACAAAGAAACCTTGAATCTTCACAAATCTCTTATAAATCCACCTTCGATCTTGAGAAAAAAAGTTTATAAGAGTTTTCTCTCTCTAATAACTAAAACTGAATGCGGCGTAACTTATAATTAAAGTCTAACTAAGTTATATATAGAGTACCTCCCAAAAATACCCCTAAAACCCTAAAAAAACTCAAAATCTTGTGTTTTGCAAAGCTGGCCGGCTGGGGCATCGCTACCGGCTAGGTGCCAGCCAGCCATAGGTCTTGGGGTGAATTTCTAGTGGCTATCGGCCAGGTGCCGGCCAGCCCCAAATTTTTGCTCCAATTCTTCTGATTTTCTGCCAGAACCGGCTATGTACCGGCCAGATGCTGGCCAACTGAATTTTTTGACTTTTCGTGACTGTTTTGACTCTGAATTCACTCCAATTTGACTCCATATGATCCTAACATTGAAAAACAACAAAATATGAACAAATAAGTGTGAAATCTACTCAATTGGCAAAGAAATTGAACATAAAACCAACGAATAAACAAGAATAACAACCGGTTATCAAATTCCCCCACACTTGAGCTTTTACTTGTGCTCAAGTAAAGTCATTAAATCAAATTCAAACCTATCCCAATCAATGCTTTCATCATAATAATAATTACCCTACTTAACCAATGTCAAATCACTTGAAATCAAAGGTAATGTTAAACTCAAGCTTACTAAATCAAAATCCAAGTATAACCAATTGAATTGCAAATCCAATCAACACAATCATCCCAACACTCTTACAAAATCTCACATCAACT